>JAUBNY010000186.1:0-21498 GCA_032275445.1 Crypturellus soui
TTCTTTTCTTTTCTTTTCTTTTCTTTTCTTTTCTTTTCTTTTCTTTTCTTTTCTTTCTTTTCTTTTCTTTTCTTTTCCTCTTTCTCTCCTTTCCTTTCTTTCTCTCCTTTCCTTTCTTTCTCTCCTTTCCTTTCTTCCTTTCTTCCCTTTTCAGCCTGGTACTGCTTTCCCTCTGCTGTATGAATCCATGTAGGATTGTGTGTCCTTGCACACGCACACGGGAGGGCTGCACACTGACACAGATGTCTACGTGTGCCTCCATTCACCCAACCAACCAGTTGGGCAAATACCATGAACAGGTCTTCAGGGTCTGAGGATTGTTTTTTCCCTTTTTTTTCCCCTATTTTTTAAGCCATGGGACAGCTGCACCGATGGAAATGCTTTCCTTCCCTCGGTGATTTCTGCCCATCCTGCCCGCACGCCTGCACCGAACAGTCTCGCTCCTCCCGCGACGCAGCTCCGTGGGTTATTTACACCGGCTGAGCACATCAGCCCAGCAAGTCCCTCCCGGTAAAAGAAACGAAAGAGAAATATCCATTGAGTCCTCTGCTGGATGAGTCAGTCCGTGTTTAGAAGACACTTCCATAGTTCAATGTGCAGGCTGGGCTACAAAAACAGTGATGTGAACGTGAATCGTTGAACCCAACGGGCCCGCTGAGGTCCGCATCAGAGGTCCTGCTGTATCTATCCCCAATTGAGCTGATAGAGATTTGTTATCTTCAGGATACTAAGGCTCATTTTTTCCAAAAAAATATCTCTATTTACATCTTACAATAAAATCTGAGGGGATTTTCCTCCGAAGCTTGTTTTCTTTTTACTGAGAGAAGCTGCTGTTAGATGGGCTATTTACAAGCGACAGCCTTGCTCTAAAGTCCCCTGGTAGAAAGTTCACTTCTTTCGGAATAAGGGATCTTCCTTAATCCCTTTCTTCCTTCCATGACTAAGGGAACAGCCTATATTTACAAGGGTGACCTGCACGTGGTGGTGTCTTCCTTACCCAAACAGAGTTAGGAGTTCAGGGAGGGTTTGGAGCACCCTCCAACATCTCTAAGTGCTTGTGAACTGCAGAGCTAAATTTTGTAGCAGATGAAAATCACTCATAATTTTAAAAAGTGGAGTCCATTACGCTCATCTTAAAAATATATAAATATATATATAGGAAGCAAGCGACCGGACAACCAACAAACCAACTTCCCAGAGAGCAACCCTACACGTGGGCTCTGTGGTGGGGCAGTGTGGAGCAGAGGGCCTCTCCAGCAGCAGTTCTGACCGAGCTGTCCTCCTTGTGGGAGATGAGGATTGCCGGGGGTTTTGTGGACACGAGTCTCCCGGTCTATCCCATTGCATGGTCCCGCTGCGGGATGGGTGACGCGAGGAAGCGAACTCGGAGCGGGCGCGCGGGCAGGCCGGGCGCAGCGTCCTGGGTGCTCCTTGCCGCGCGCTAGATGACGCTGTCTTCCATCGTGACCCTCCGGAAGACCGGCTCCTGCTTGGGCGCTCTGCCGCTTTCTGCAGAAAGAAAACAAAGGGAGGTGAGAGAAAGCCCCAGCGACAGCACTCCGCGTCCCCTCCCGCGGCCTGCCGTGCCATGGGAGAGAGGGAGGACTCCCTTAGAGCAGCCGGCGGGGTTTTATGGGCAGCACGAGTCAAACGCGGCACCGGGTGTCTGCATTTGCCTTGAAAGCTGAGGCCGGCGAAGAGGAGGTGAAGCAGAGTCTGCGGGAAAGCAACCCATCAAACCCCACGTTGGGTAGGATGTGGGTTTTGTGGTTTGTGTGCCCTCATAAGCCCTGTGAGGACCAACAATGGTACTTGTGCCCGCTGCCCTGGGCAGCTTTGAGCACTTTGAGCTCTTCTGGATTAGTCCCAGGTAAACAAAGAGAACCAAGAACCATGAGGGTCTACAAAGGTCCCCTCTGAAAGTGCCTCCACCCTCTAGAGCAGGGTTTGGGGATGTGGAGGGACAATTTTATGCTCAAGATGTAATTCAGGTTGGCTTTGTGGAGGCCTGCTCAAGGTCTGCGCACTTCGAGCCCTCCTTGGTGGACTTCAGAGGTGGTTAGGTCCTCGCTCTAGGTTGGATTTTGCCCTAAAGCCCTGATAATTTGGATCTTTTCAGCCACTTCAGACAGTCTCAAGGACAAATGACTCAAGAAGGCACAATAACCCCTAGTTGTGACTCTTGAAAACATTTTTCTTCATGGAAATATGATTTAAGCACCTACTTTGATGGCCTTTTGGACTAAGAAACTCATTCCAGTGAAAGCCTTATGTGGCACTTACTTACTTATTCATCTAATCAAATGCTGTGCCTGTTCGAGCAAACTTTTTCTTTCTTCCCTTTTAATAAATAGTATAAATCCCTGCAGGGTAAACAGATTTGTTTTGATATCAGCTATTATCTGAAGGGTGCTTCACAGACTTGCTTTGAGTGCTCTGCTTTGCAGCTGTCTCTATAATAATTGCAACCGTGAGAAGAAAATGCCTCCTTTGACACATAGCAGTTAGGAATGGGGAGTCAGGTGGCATTGCAGGCAAGAGGAATACATGCACGACCTAAAAGAACATTTCCCATTAATAATATGCTTGATAACATATCATATTAATATTAGCCAACATTAATATTGATTAATGTTATATATCTGGAGAAAAGCAAGGTGGATCCTCATGCGTGAGCTGGCTGTGGACATTGCCACCTAGTCTGCAAACTTGCTCGAGGGATTTTTCTTCATATCCTGGCTCAGCCTCATTGATTAGCTGCTGATTAATGCTAACGATGCATGTATTATCCTGCAAAAATTAGGGAAAAAAACGGATTGAGGAAAGATCACTTCTGGCTCAAATACACTTTAAGCTTTACAAAGCTAACTGCGCTGTGAATATGGTGCTGGTCCTAAAAAACTGGTTTAGGCTCAGTAGATTCCCGAGAGCTGAAAGGGTGGCTGCTCCTTCCCCAGGCTGGATGGATGATTAAAGAGGATGAATGCGCATGGCTTGAAACTCCCCCTGGCAAAGACTCCCTCTAGTGCGAACATGCAAAAGATGGACTTTGAAAATGGAGGTTTTTGACTTAGCAGAGGTGGGATTTTGAAGGAAAAAGGCAAAATTAGCCCTTCCAGGGGACTGGGTTTTTCCAGGTTTTCTCAGCGGAGTGGTAGCTGGCATGCAGTTGAAGGTGGTGGTTACAGCTGTGGCAGTAGAAAATATTTCCCTTCAACCCATAGGCACTCCATGCTGCTAAGCAGATAATTCCCTCTATCTTCAGCTGAGAACGAGGTCCGTGACTCCTCTGAAAGGACCTCTCCATTTGTGCCTTTTGGTTTGGAGCCCATGGAATTCCAGGGTCGGCATCAGGAATGAGAAGCAAGGCTTCTTGGAGAGCTGCTTGAACATCCCGTTGAGTTATCAGCGCTGAACTGAAATATTAATTGAGCTGAAAACACCCCCCTTAGGCAAGTTGCACGGTTGTCCTCAAGCCTTTCAGAGCACCCGGTTTAATTTTTCATCCCTGAGCAGTTAGCGCAATTAGCAGTGCAGTCACTTTGAAACTCTTTGGAGCAACGGAAGCCAAAGATAATACGCAGCATGGGGATAAAAAAAGGAAATTGCCAGCGTTCAATGATTCATTTGCAGAAGAGTCTCTTCTATCATCCCCTCTGTGCATGCGGCAGAAACGTCACCCAGCTGCACGTGCAGCAAGGTGGAAAAAGCAAGTTGGACAACCCTGCCCGATGGCAAACCATAAAGCATGTGTTTTGTCTTGCTTAAATGCAGAAGCATTTATGGCCTGCACACTTATGTGCCCAAAGTCTAGCGTGACAACAGCGGCTCCAAACACGATTAGCATCTACTTTTGCTAACAGCAAAGCCGGGTGGTAACGCGGAGCGAGAAATGCCAGGGCTCAGTTGGCAAGAGGAGGTTGGCAGCAATAAATCATGGTGATGCGGGAGAACTTTGCGATCTTAGCTGGGTTAATGAACTTAATGGAGAAAGGAAATACACTTGGCATCTGCATTCACTTCGGATGTCAGTAGATTTACTGTCTACATGCTGAAACGAGTAGTTAGAAAGGCAGTGAGGAGCAGCCTACACCGTAAGCTCTACAGGACAAGGATAAGCTGTAGGTTCCCACTGTTACCACTCTTGTCACTTGGATGGGACTATCAAAGTCCCAAAAGCAGAAGCAGATGGTTCTTGTCTTTGGACATAGAAAGGAGTTGGATTTCAGGCCTGAGCTCTGCGATTTTGCAGCTGAGGAGGTTTTTGCAGATACGTTTGTGTGTTTTAAGCCTTGGTAGGGGGTTTTGAGCAGCGCTGTCGCAGTATCAAACGTTTGCCTCCAGCACATAATAACCGCACTGCTCAACTGCTCTGCATTTGCTGATATTTTTTTTATTGAGGTTTTTAGCTTGGGTTTTAACATGTGATTGTACAGAGCATTTAAGGAATAGAAATATAAGAAAAGAACACACACGGAGGAAGAGGAAATCAAAAAAGACAGCAAGTAAGAAACGGATGGTTATTTTGTTGGCATTTGCTGGGTAAGAATATCACCATGTGGCTGCCATACAGTATACGATAAACAGTAGGCACCTGAAAATAGCTCTTTGCATTTGGAAAAGGGAGATTTCCAAGTTCCAGCTATGTTGGCTCATCTCAGATATTTCAGCAGGAAACACAACCTCTCTCTTGAGTGGGAAGACTTATCATTTGGTTTATGATCCGCGTACGTTGGCTGAAGAGCTTGGAAGAACCTTTTCCTTCCCATCCTGGGCTGCTACCAATACATGGGATGGCCATCCTCAGTGGTCATCCATGACCATCCTCTTCCTTTTCAAAATTTCATTAGGCAAAAAAGTGGGAAGTGGGGGATATTGTACTATGGAGCTCACTTCATACTTCCCTACCAAAGCCCTGTAGGAAAAGTCAAGCTCAGAAACTGAGGGTGAACGACACCAAGACTGTATCTGCTTTCAGTTTTGTGCTGCAGGATGGCCTAAAGTCTATTAGAGGAGAACCTGCGACTACCTGACAGTTATATCATGAGCACAGGCTATTTAAACTCTAAAACATTCATTATATAAAGTCATTAAATTCATTAAATAAAACTTGCATAGAGTCTTGCTGAATGCAGCAGCTAGCTGAAAATAAAGAACTTTTGTCCCTTCTCTTTTTAAAGGGAGGAAGGAGAATATTAAGGAGTGACAGATGACCACGGTGAGCTTGGTGGTAGTTCTTTAAAAGACTGGCTCTCCTTTTCTCCTTTTATTAGGGAAGTTGGCAGGATTTTCTGCTCTTTATAAACTGGCACGAGCAAGAGTGTCTGTGAACGTGGGGAAGAAGAGCCCCCCTCAACCACATTCCTCCCCATCGGACATAACGCCCCTGATTTAAGACTGTGAAATTACAACTATGGCCAGGAAATGCCAAGTAGTTTCCCATCATGTTACCTCGGGAACCTTGAGCCGGCTGTGAGGAGCAACCTGAGGACTATGTTATTAAGTTCTGACACTCACAGACCACCTTCATTAACCGCTGCTTTTTGGCCCCCTACTTGGTGCCGGAGCAGCTTGGTGGCTCTCCGAACCTTGCAGGTTGGACTGCACTTGATGCTGGCTTCATGTCAGCAACTGCCAGCCCGGTAAGACTCTGAAAAAAGCCTTCTCGAGCTACAAATCCACATGAAAAAAGCTTTTTTCAAAGACACCTGACAACCTGTTCCTCGAAAAGGTGAGCTGTCACCTCCAGAAGGTAGAGGTCTACCCTGGGCTACTGCTGTTTTTGTAGAAACCGTGTGTTTTTCATTGGGAATAGGATGTTTTTGCAGCTAAAAGATAAAGCTTTGATTTCACTCCTCTAAAGGCAGGCTTTTCACATTTTAAATAAAGTTTTAGAAATGAAACAGACCTGGACAGTGATCCCTCAACCCAACCTGTAGAGTTGCACGCACCTAGCAAAGAACCGGACTCAGTACCACAGTCATGACTGCCCCTTTATGAGATCAGCGAGTACCCCCACACGAGCTGCCTTCTCCCTTCCACCTCCTTTTGCTTGATCCTCAAGAACTGCCCAAGGGTTTGTAGGTCTCCGTCATGCCCTAGGATTCGAACTGCAATTGCTGTAGTGTGCACAGAAGCCACCACTGCATCGCGAGCCACGCATCTACCGAGCTAGTTATTAACAAGCCAAAGCCTTCAACATGTCCAACTCAACTATCTGACACAACACCAGCCTGTTTTTAAGGGGAGAAATGCCAAAAAATAATTCCCTACTTCTTCTCCTCGTTCACCTCCCTGTAAAACAAAAAGCTTAATGATGGTCTTAAAGGATTTTTGGATTAATGTAATTAATATCTACGACCACATAGAGCATAGGAGGTCACAGATTTTCTGCATGACACAGTTACTCGCACAGCAAATCCACCCCCAGTTTGTTCTGTGTGGCTTGTCCCCTTCCTATTTTGCCATGAAAATACTTGCTGAGGGGGATTTCACCCTCTCCAAGAGTTTGATCTTGCCATATCCCTGGGAAAAAAATACTACAGGAGACTCCTACAGTAGCAGACTTTTTACTTTGTCCAAAACACAGCTCCATGCCTTTCAAGGCACTGGCAGCTTCCATTTGAGTTAAATGCTAAGAGGTAACCGCCCCGGGGGATCTGAAACCACCACTTTGTGCAGATCTACCAGGCGCCGCTCATCTCCCTCCTAGCTGGCACTAAAAATGCACCGAACTGGGAGGCAGCAAGTTAGGACATCAGAGCAGGGGTCTCAGCATGGAGACCACGACGGGGATGGATGGATGGCCCCATCCTACAGAGCCAAGGGCTTCCCCGAAGGACCTACTGATGGGAAACATATCCTCGCCCTGGGTACAACTTCTGTTCTGGCTCGAGGTGCAGTTTAAGCCACCACTTGAGGAGGTTTCCTCCCAAGGACCTCCTGGGACAACCCCACACAAGGCCGTGCCTACACCACCAAACCAAGCACATTTAATCTCCAACAGTGGGAAAAATATCTTCTAATAGAGACATCACCTGCCTGCTCGAAGCCTTTACCTGCCTTTAGTTGAGCTTGGGGGGAGTTTTGCCTTAGGGGAAGGTCAGACGAGATCTTCAAGCACCAAGGCCTAGGGGACCTTGTGCAAATTGCACAGCTAAGTTGCTTTGACATTGGATACTGAGTGTGTCCGGAAACAACTATATATATTTTTTCTTTTTGCTGTTAATCTATTTCGTTGTTTTTTCTATATTAAGCCTGTGGGAAAGGCCTAATGAGAACTTCCCTCTTGGATGCGCTACCAGCAGTTTTTTAATCTCAGAGGAATTAAAAGTACAAGCAAACAAACAAAAACGAAACAGAAGATAAAAAGACACAGCAACCCCAATGGAAAGTAGGAAAACTACCCCAATGACTCATCCGCTGTCGCAAGCTAGTTCCTACCAAAGAAACCAACTAGACCTGGAATCACCTGTGGAACAAGGTCCACCCCGATGTTGTGGCTCCTGGTGGAGCACAGCTACCCGCGCACCTTGAGCCACCACAGTCACACGTTCACGGTTGTGCTTAAATCGCCTCCTTCCTTGGGCACTCGTGCGTCCAAGGAGTGGAAACATATCCTGACAAGAGCAACGGAGGGAGGAACAGGGCGGGAAGGAGAGCTGCGTGGTGCAGCACGTACACACGGCAGCTGCTAAATCGTCATGGGTTGTTTACTGGTTGGCAAACAAGCGGCACTTTCACAACGAGGATTAGTAAAGGAGACCATCCGACTTCTGTGACTGTACAAAATGGATCATAAATTTAAAAAGACGAAGAGAAAAAGAAATTAAAATCCATGCTGTTACCTTACCTCTGGAAAAGCCTATGTTACGTAAAAACCTGTCAAATAAATAAGTTTCCTGTTAGGAAAATAACAGAGAAGACTACTATTCTTTTTTTCTCCTGAATCACTGCAAAATTCCTTTTTTTCTTAAGCTCACTACGAGTCAGACCATTTTCTTCTCCCCCACGGCAACACAAGGGCCTAGCCCCGGCTCGAGACACTGCAAACACAGACCCTGCCCTGTGCTCAAGTCTGCATAAGGTCTGGTGGGAGGAAGAGAGGAACGCGCCGAGATAAGGAGACTCCGCGGAAACCAGCTGCGATCACACTGCTAAAAACGGCCTCTAGAAAGCGACGTTTTGTGTTTTCTTTTAGTATTTTTGTTTTCTTTTTAGCCCACTGAGACTGTTTACCGGGACGGGAGGAAGAGGGAAAGGCAGGGGAAGAGGCAAACAAGCAAATAAAAAAATAAAGAATAATTAAAAAAAGAAAAGGAGTTATGAAAAAAAAACCTTGCTCCTACCGGTAGACAAACTTACAAGACCAACACAACAGAAAAAGTTCTTTTTTTTTCTTTTTTTTTCTTTTTTTTTCCACTACATTAACAGGGACGCAAGTTCTGGAGGAACAGAAAGCAGACTATATGTGCAATGCTAGTATCTGTACATTACATAGAAACCGTCCAGCTTATTTATTTTATTTTTTTCTCCTTTTTCTTTTCTGCCATTAGTTTTTTTTTTCCTTCTTTTTCGTTTTTTTTTTCAATCATCAGTTAATACAGCAAAACAGAAAATACCCGGTCAGCACGTAACCCCTAGGATTCCCTCTTCCCCCGCCGCGCGACCTGCTGCGTTGGCCGGGGACAGGCGTTGGGCTCCCGATTTTTGGCCTTTTTTTTTTTTTTTTTAAATCAGGTCCTCGTTATTAAGAGCAACACAGCATCAAGGATTTTTTTTCTTTTTTTTTTCTTTTTTTTTTTTAAAACAAACACAGCGTTAAGTTGAGAAGGCCGCGAAGTGTGCCGTTATCCGTCATAGCGCTCTCATTAACATAATGAAGTCTGTCTGTCTGTCTGCAGGGAGGAAAGGGGAGAACAGGGTGGGGAAAAAAAAAGAGGGGTCAGGATAGGGGTTTGGAGGGGGCGGGTTTGGGATCATCAGTCACTCGTCTCTTCGGGCTGGCCTAAAAATTCCGGTAAAAAAGGTCCGAGAGTTTCGCTTGCTTGGGAAACGGCGTTGGAGCGTGCAGAGCGCGCGCGCGCGCGCCTCTCCCGCTCGCCTCGGCCCCGAAGCGGAGCGCTCCGGAGCGGCGAGGGCACCTTCCTGTCGCCGCCCGCCACATCGGCCTCTATAGGCTGGTGACCAAGTGAGCGGGTCCTTTGGCGGGGCCGTCCGGAGGTGTCCCGTCTTTGCTGGGCGGCACTATGAAACCATCGCTGCTGCCTCGCCCAAGCTGGTAGTACGTGTGGAGCTGCTGGACGTGGTTCCTGGAGCCCAGGTTCGGCATGCTTTTGTAGTAAACGTCATCAGCGTCACCGCCCTTGGCCGCCGGCGGGTCGGTCTGGGTGCTGGCGGTGACACTTTCTGTCACGGGCATGCCGGCCAGGGCGGGCATACTGGTGTAGAGAGAATCCCTGTTGGGCGACTGCAGCTCGTCCGTGTGCTCGTTGGTCAGCAAGGGGAAGAAGCTCTCGCTGTTGTCCTGCGGGATGCGCCGCCGCGCGTACAGGTGGGGCTGGTGGTTCTCGGCTGCGTACACGCGGGGCGGCAGCAGCGGCGCATCCGACTCCTCATGGATGAGCTCCAGGCCCAGGCCCTCCTCGTGGGTGAAGGAGGTGGCGTCGTCCAGCACGATGGCGTCGTCCTCGCCGCCCACGCTGTTGACGAGCTTGTTCATCAGGTTGCGGCTCTGCTCGCTGGAGCGCTCGTGGTTGTTCAGGTAGGAGGGGATGTAGTTGGAGGTGAGTTCCTTCAGGATCTTCTTCTCGAGGGCGTTCTCTGTGTGGTTGTACCCGCGGTCAATGATTTGCACGCAGTTGCTCAGGTACTCGCCGCTGGCGATGCTGTAGCTGTTGCCGTGATTACCATTCAGTGGTAGAGTATCCGTGACACTTGTATCCCTGGCATTGTTCAGAAGCCCCTCTGAAAAACATCACACAAGAGAGGGTGACTTGTACACACGGGACACTCACGCGGGCACCGGTGCGCTCCGAGCCCCCCGCCTGGCGCTCCTGCCTCGTGCCGGGTCGGGCTCGAGACGGAGACCCGCCACCAAGCGCTGGCAACGGCTCGGGAGGAGGAGGAGGAGGAAGGCCTCTGCGCCCCCGGGTTGTCCTTCCAAAGACTCGTGGCGGTGGCACTATATATATTCCTCAAGGAGCTGCGAAGGTGCTGAGCCTCAGCTGGTCCAAATTGTCCCGCCTGTGGTGCCAGGGCTTGGACAATCGGTCCTGGCTGAGGAACAGCCTTTGCAGAATGGATTAACAGCTCCCACTGCTGCGTTTGGGGATCGCATCCTTACTCGCTCGGAAGGGGAAACCAACTCCGCTCGCCCTTTTTTGCTTTGGAGCCCACCAGAAGACGGGCATAAGCTCCAAAGGGAAAACACAGGGCTCGGCTCAAGCATCCTGGCAACGGATGGAGGCACAAGGTACCTTTTTGGAGCTACACTTGGCCAAAATTACCAGCTTAATACTGGTCAGGGGGGAAATTTTGTCACACAGCTAGTGCTGGAGATGACTGGTGTAAGGTGGCCTGGCTTCGCTCCAGCCTTTACAAGTAGCTTCCTTTTCCCTGGGGGCATTAAAGCAGGAGGTTCAGTGGAAGGTATGGCCAGTGCTATTAAGTGCAATGGCAAACGCTGGGGACGTGCCGAGAGCGGCACTTCTTGGCTTACTCACTCCCTCTTGCCTGCTCCTTTGGCAAACGCTCGCACAAGGAATATATATACACCTAGAGCCACAGGAACGAGACCTTTGGATTTGAGCAACAAAGGGGCCTGGCTGCTTCACTGGAACTGCCTACTCGCATTTCTGTGGCGTCAACCTGGAGCTTGACTCTTCACTCACTCATGAGACCATGGAGAAATGCGTGGAATGCAGCGCAGCATAAGTGCGTGAGGAGGAGAAAATCAGGCCTCAGGAAGGTTAAACCACCATGCTTGCTTCCTTTTTTTTTTTTTTTTTTTTTTGTCTTTTGGATTATCGGCCTCCTAAGAATGAGCACAAACATGGGGAATGCATGGAATTCTCCAATTCTCAGCTAAGGACTGCCCGTGCTGCACAAAAACACAAGCAGCTCCGTGCTTGTGCCGTGGTGGCTCGGAGGAGCCCTTAGCTGACAATCTAAGATTGCTCGTATCAAGCGGGGAAGATGCTCGGTGTGTTGCTAGCACGCCTTCGAAAATACCGTTTTCGGTCTATATCTGCAATGCAGTCTTGCAGCACGTCTGCGCCTGGGCGGCTTTGCTCTCATTTTGAGCACAACGCCCTGGAAATGTCTTCTGCGTTTTGGGTTTTGGATGCTTAGGGAGCGCTGGCAGGAGCACGGGTTCCCAAACAAGCACGGAAGCCTTGTGTAACGTCAAGTTGCCATCACAGATATAGAGCAAAGCCGTTTATTTTCACGGCGGAAGGTCTCCGTAGGAGCCACAATGTTGGGAGGATAAATGAAAAGTGTTTTTTTTTTCCAGAGGGCTGGATGCAATGAGTGACGGGTACAGCAGGCTCTGTCTGATGGTCGTGTTGAGCAACATGCATTGGAGCACTGAGCGCTACTTCTGCTGCCAATGCATAGAAAATGCTGGTAGGTAGCTAAAAAAAAACAAACCAAAACCCAAAACAAACAAACAAAAAGAAAACAGATGCATTGCACTTAAAAACAGGGTGGTTTCAGTAATGAAATACGCCATATAAAAACGCTATGACCTTGCAAATAAAAATGCCAACTTTAAAAACGATTTAAACTCACACGCACAGTTATATGGGAAACTACTTGGGGAAAACGATGCCACAAAAACAAGAAATAAACAAAGAAAGAATCATCTAATCTTAGCTATATCTATATATATATGTACACATACATATATATATACATACACACATACACATATATATACATATGTATATCCATATGCTTCTTATTCTTTGGATTTCAAAACTGTGAGATGAATTTCCTTTATTAACTACATCATCTATATGTGATGCAATAAAAGTGAACTAAAAAAAATTACATTTGATATGCAATGTTTAGCTTTACTCCCATACTTGTCTCTCTGTAGGGCTCTAAACGACAGCATGAAGAAAAGGAAAGAAAAAACAACAAGTAAGCTTACAGCGACAGTAGGAGAAACATGAGTAAAAAGCAAATTGATGATATGCAGAAAAGAGAGTTAACGGAAATAATTTCCACTGCCCAGAATACATGAATTTGTTACATGGTTTATTTCAGGTTAAAAAATTATATTGACATTTGAGACAGAAAATTATTTTACGCACAATATTAAAGAGGCTACATTTTTATTAAAGAAAAAAAAAGAAAACACATTTAAAACTTTTTTCCAATGCCATTGTCAAACGTTCAGAGTGCAACACAAATCAAGACAGAAAGCCTGGGAATTTAGGAAAGTCTACAGCTGCAATGGTCATGCTTCAAGAGACAGGCACTGTCAGTGTCATTTCCATAGTCTTAAAATGAATGGCTTTACTTACTGTTAGTTATAATAACCCCTGGCAGTTGAAATTGAAATCCATTTCCTTGCTAAAATGTTTGGCCGTCCGTCCTTTGCAACAGTGCTTTGTAAGAGTACGCCTTTGCTCATCACGGGGCTGCCGGCATTTGCCAACTTTTGCAAAGAAGCCTTGCTTTTTCCTTTCCCTCTTTAACCAAGCGCATGGAAAACTACATGGGCTTTGCAAACAAAGGTGAGAAAAACAGCAGCTCAAACAATGGCATCTCGAAATGAAGCTATTGAGAAGGAAGGGTTTGAAAAAAAAATAAAAAGTAATAATAATAAAAGAAGAGCCAATGATGAAGATGGAGAGCCATTAACTTTCCCACTCGGCATTGGTTTGTGGCTGGTGCTGTTTAGACAGAGCAGGTCAGCGATTTCCTTCTTCGGCTACCATTAGCTTTCGTGAGAGCAGCTGGGCACTCGCAAGAGGCTCGGGTGTCCCGGTGGGTGAGCGCGGCCGTGTCCGGAGCGAGCGCGCGGCCGGCGCAGCGGCGTTGTGCCGGGCTCCCCGCCTACCCCGTCCTCGGTCCTCTGCGTGGCCGGAGAGCCTCACGTCCCCGCCAGCACGCCCGAGGCAGCGGAGGAAGGTGCATGAAGGACAGAGCCTTGGGAATGCAGGGTGGATTAGTTGGGTGCTGTTGCTTAATGCGTCCGCATCGCCCGCCAAGCCCGGGCAAGGCACCCCCGGAGATGGGGACAGGGTCACTTTTACAATGCACTATTACTGCTTCAGCCTGAAATCCCCAAAACCCTTTAAGGCTGATTATTTTTGCTAACCTTGGTTTCTGCAGGGGGATCTCCTCTTATGCGCCGTTGTCACAGCATATCCTCCTCCAAGGCCAGCAACCAGTTTGGAAAGCAAAAGCTCTACCACATCTAGGGGCATTAACAACCTGGCAGCCTGCCCCAGAATAACGGGTCAGATTCTGCTGCCTCTGAAGTCAAGGGCAGATCTCCAGTGTCTGAAATGGCCCCGGTGCTGCTCCCGTTCCCTTTAATCTCCAGGGGGTGAAGGCAGGTTTCCGTTAACCACCCAGCTGTGCTGCACTGAACAGCAATTTAACATCAACACCGCTATTTGCGAAATAAGGCGCTATTCGCTCAGCTAATTGTACCGCATTCCAGTGTTAAAACGAGAAGAATGCAAAATTATTAAATGCACATAAAAGCTTTTTCCTTTTTTCTTTTTTTCTGGGTCACATTTCGGCCCGAGTCACCTTTGTCCACTCGAGTCGCACAGGCTTCAAAATGAGGACTGATCTTAAGCCAAGCACTGGCCCCACGTTACCTGCTGCCAAGGGACTGCAAAGTCCCACTGCATTTTAAGCAGTTAGGCTAAGACCGGACACCCTGTCTAACACATGAGCTGCTGCTCTGCTACTTCCCTATCAAGAAATCTCAGCACTATCAGGCAGGCAAGTCTACGGAAGACCCAAAGCCGGGTTCAACATTTGCGTCACCCTTGAGGTCTTCCTGTTCAGAGCATTTCACCCTTAACCATCACCCCTCTAGGACAGCAGGAGCAGGATAACATTTATTTGCCCACGGTCAGCGTTGTTTAGGAAATTAAACCAACAGCCGAAAGGTGAGATGCAGATGTTCCCTTGCAGTTTGAATGAAAACACTCCCGTGACACAGGACACGCGGAGCGTGCGTAGTCCAAGCTTGCCTTTCCTGGGAAGGGAGACCTGGATCAGGAGCGCAGAGCTGGCGGGGCACCAACACGTCCCCGAGCCCTCGCGTCCGAAAGGGGCATAGGGATTTGGATGCCTTTCAAACCAGCCCCCCAGGAATAATTCGGAGGTGACAGTCACCTCCGGGCATGCTTTTTCCCCCCTCTTTAATTGCACACGTGAAAATGCATTAATGCAAATGGCCAAATACTTATTAAAAAGGTCTGAACTCTTTGCAACCGGCCTATGCTCCTTCCTTGAGATCCTGTTTTCTCCCTAGGGATCAAGGGCGCGTTTGCTTTGCGTGGTTTTTCCCTTGCCCTCCCTGGGGCAGACACGCCGGTGCACGGCTGGGCACATCTCCACATGCCATTGCAAACAGAGTCGTGTTGGTGGAAGCTTCACTTACCTTCAGAGGTGTGCCTGGTTCTGAAATGGAATGATTGAACAGGGAAAAAAGGGCCGACAACAACGAGGGAGATGGAGACGGCCAACAAAATACACACAGGAAGACCCAAACAACTCAAAAGCAAGGAGATTCAGGAAAAAAAAAAATCAAAATCAAAACCACAATGAATGCTTTGAGTGGAACCGATGGTGGTGTCTCAAAGCGGACTTGATTGCTCATGGAAAAAAAGCCCACAGAAAATGGAAAAATGCACTGAAATGAAAGGGGGGATCGTATTTGTATCCAGTTCCAAAAACAGAACAAAACAAAATAAAGTGTATGAGGGGGTTGGGAAAAAAATAAGGAAAAAAAAAAGAAAGAAATGGGCCAAAATAAGCCACAGAAAATGGAATTCTCACTAGAAAAATTAGAGAGAAACTCCAGCACACCTTGTGCGTTGTACATGCTGACAGAAGGGTTGTTATAGACGGCCGATTCCCCGAGCAATGTATTATAAGGGTTGTTAGTGCCATGAGGACGAAGCAGAGCATTGGTTATAAGATGATTAGCCATGGCTCCTGGAGCAGCCCAATAGAAAAGACAGAGAAAAAAAACAACAACAACAAAACAAACAAACAAACAAACAAAAAAAGGTCAATCAGGCAAATGCGGCAATTAAAAAAAAGGGAGAAAAGAACATTCAGAATGACAACAGTTGAGATTGCCCTGGTTACAAGCAGCCAGCTCAAACTAGACTCGAGAACTGGAGGCCACCAAAGCAGCACAGATGTCACTTGACGATGCGCACATCCACACCGAGGCAAAAGAAAATGGGGTGGAAAGCGGAGCAGCTCCGTCGCGGGCGGCCGCCCGCCCCCCTGCCCGCCCGCAAGCAGGGCTTTGCCCACATGCTGGCCACGAGTACACGGAGGGACACGGCAGCCTGCAGATGGGGCGGCAAAGGGCTCCGTAATGTGCCAAATGAAGGGGGGGAAAAAATCAAAATAATAAAAAGAAAAAATAATGACTAACATAAAAACAGCACATTCGACTTCCACTGTGGACTGGGATCTGTAGTCTCTGGAAACGCGTTCAAAATAATAGTAAAAAAAAGAGTAACTAAAAAGAAATGATGGAGGATGGAGGTTCTCCTAAGGCTCTCGGCGCTGATCGGAAGACCCTTTCTCGGGTAGCAACACTCGTTTCTAACGGGGTGGTCTGCACTGTGGGTTCTGCTCTGCAAAACTACCCCCTTGGGCGCATCGACACAGTCCCGAAAAGCACAAGGTCCTTTGGGCGCCTTAGGCGGGAGCGAGAGCCAGCCATGGACACATCCACATCCCAGGGCTCTCCCTTTTCCCAGAAAACACCTTTTCCCCCAGCTCCTGGCTGCCTCAGCCATTGGCAAAAGGATGAGGAAGCAGCTGAGAGCTCCTATAACCCCTCGTCCCATTAAAGCTACTCTGGATCCCAAGAGGCGACCGGTTCAGCAACTTGCCCGGGGTTTGGGTAGACACCGAGAGCAGGAAAATCCACGGATTCGCTGTTCTTTCCTAAGCCATGAGAAGCCTTGGGCCAGGCCTGGGCTCTTGGACAGCCAAGGAGAAGGGAAAGAGCCCAGGAAGGGGTAGGAGGGAGCAGAGCGTTGCCCTCGGCCTCTCTCCAGCAGCCCGTGGCACCCAGACACACGTGGCATTAGCAGGAAACTCGGCCTTGGGCGCATGGAAGGAAAAGGAGGAAGCGGCACCGCACGAGGCCTGCATGCCAGGAGAGCTCCCAGGCACATGCAGCTCGGGAAAACACTGCTTTCTCTCACCTGGTATTTTGGGCTACACTGGTGTAAAGCAAGAGGAACTGAGTGTTTGGAAATAAGGAAACAAATCTGTCTCCTGTAAGAAAACATTACAGGAACACTTCACTAAGCAACCTTGCATGGAACTAGCATGCAAATGAGGCAGTACTTGTGTTCTGCTAGCGTATTTATCCACTGATCCTCGTATGTCTGGGATGAGGGGCTGTAGGAACCGATTTGCACCAGTTTTATACCAGCACTAGGAATAAGTCCATTAAAATTGGTCCTGTTTTTACATCACTTCTAAGTAAGTCGAGCCAAAAAAGTTCCAAACAGTGACTCTGCTTTTATATAGAAGCAGGAATGCCTGGACTTAATGCCAGAAATTCAGGAGTGATATAATGATAATGCACACATCTGAGATTTAACTCAATCTCCAAGCCAGATTTGACGCAGAAGAGAAGACAACTAGATGGTTTCCAACACCTTTCCTTGAAGCATCCTTTAGATCATCCTTTAGATGGAAATGCCAGAAAGACATCCATTACGTTGATTAATTTGGGCTCATTTTCTCCTAATCTACTTCAGGGACACAATGCCTGCTGTCCCCAAGGATGTGCTGAGAGAAGCACTGGGTGCATCGGGGCTCCAAGGAGCCTATAATTAAAGCTTTACATAAAAATATAATAATACAAACAAATCCCCGTTATTGGATCCTCTTTCCAGCAAGGGTGAAAGACTAAAAGGTACCGTCAGTTGTAAACTGAAGCAGCTTCGCTAATCAACAGGGAGCAGAGCCCATTAATTAGGGAGAAGGTGCGCTTTCCAAAACAGTGAGGAAAACTGGGGCTTGTGCTTGCTCGTATTCTTCATGCCACAAATGTGCACTGCACAGATCTCTCCCAACAGGTCACAGCGCCCTGCATCTTGCTTGCTTAGCTATGTCTCAGCAGTAACACTCACTATAAAACTCCTTTTGTGGCCTCCTGAAGCACTCAAGTCCAAGGCACATTCCCAAAGATGTTCTCTGTTTGCTTGGGTAGCTCAGCTGCACTCAAACACTTCGGATTCTGCTGGCCAAAGGCATGTTGCTAAAAGCAAATTCACCCGTCACTTCCCAACTCCTGTGCACAGGGATTTTTGGAATTGGAGAAAAGATGAGGCTTCAAGCACAAGGATGCACCAAGACACCTTCATGTTCAGTGGAACCAGCAAGACACGCACCTCTGAAAACCCGGAAAATACCCAGTACAACCAAACTGGGGTAACTACAGACCACGCAGAGAGGTCTCCACCGCGTTTCCACCGACATCCAACCCAAGATTAGGGAACGGCACAAAACACAGCGCTCAGACAAGCTTCGAAACTCCAAATTACATTCAAATTCTGGTTCAGGTGGCACCAGTTCTGGGCATCCTGGGGCCGGACTGCCCCAAGGGAAGGGTTTACAGACTGTGATTGCCAGGGGAAAAGAATTGTGCAAGCAACGGCCAGAAATAAATCCATCGGCCTCTGTGCTTGTGGTCTGTTTGCAAAATATCCCTCCCAAAATCTGATATGGCAACCGGTCAGGACGAACCAGTGGAAAATCCCACTTTTTGGGATTGCCTCTGACTACACCCATGCGTCCACGGTTCAGATAGCAAAGTCAGTCTATTTGGCGGGCACATGACAGCGAGCAGCACTTGAACGACAGTACGTGGCAGAAACTGTACCGCGGCCTTCCCTTCCTCCCTAGACGAAAATCGATGTCCTCGGGAAAAAAAGAAATAGCTCGAAAAAAAAGCAACAAGCGCATTTGTGTTGTACCAAAATGTTTCATTTCCCCTGACCTAGAAGTCCCAAAACGTCATTTCTTTCTGCTTTTGTTTGCTTATGTTCTTTTTTTTTTTTTTTAGGAAGAAAGAAACACTAATATAAAACATGCATTGCTGTGTCTTTGAGCAAACCTTAATCTTTCTCTTTTCTACCCGTTTTGGCCAGGGAGAGCAAAACCACCTGTATTCCTTTGGTTTTCCCTACTTCTGCCTTCCTTGGCTGCCAGGGGCCCTGGGCTATCAGGACACCCATTTTGCTCAGACCCCAGACCATCTCCCTAGACATGAATCCATTTCCAAGTGCTCTAACCCAGTCACAGAATTGCTACCTTCTATTAACCCTGGTAAATAACTCTCCTCCTGAACATTAATGGCACTGAAGTAGCCTTCAATACTGCAACAAATCAGCAACACTGATTTCCGTTTGCGTATTCTGGCCTGTTTGGTGCATGGCTTCGCATTATTTACTCCGTTTTATTCCCTGGAAAAGAAAATACATACGGTGCAGGTTCGTGTCGAGCCAAAGCTCCATTCCTCTTTGTCCCTTCCTTTATGGGCGCTCAGTAGTACTATTTACTGCATTACAGGCGGATTATTTCAGTATTTAAAGTGCTGGTTTTCAGCAGGTTCTCTTGCGATTCTTGCAAATGATTAATGCAATCATGAAAAGTCAAATCAGACTCACTTGCTGGAGGACAACAGGTATTTCCAGCTTTTTCCTGACGCCCTCCAGCTGACGCGCCGGCGCTAAGATTTATCGAGCTGTGTTCGCATAATAGCCAACAGGATCCAGTTAATAAACTTCAATAAACCTCCCTATTAAATTTCCCTCCAATAGGTTTGTTGTCACTCGCAGCATCTAATCTATTCATTGAGGAGCTATTAATACTGACTGCAGCAAAATGGGATTTCAGCAAATGAGATTGTTAAGCTCTGGGCCATCTTCCTCAAAATGAAACATCCCCCTGCTTTTATGCAGAGACAGGGGAGGGAAAGTTATTTTTTTCCCCTCCTTTTCCTTCCTTTCTTGCGCAGTTATTTATGCCGACAAGGGGGATTATAATCTGCAGGCCCCGCTCACAAGCCTTGAGCTGCTGGCGGTGGCCTGGATGGTGGGAGCTTCTCCCTTTGAGGCTTTCTGGCTCTGCTCCTGTTATGTGCACCCCAGGCACCGGGACTCGCTCAAATTAATGCCTTGCAATTCTGCACTGACTCCCACCGCTCTCTTCCTCCCTCCTTCGCAGCCGGCGCATTAAGACTGCTCTGCAGCAACACTCTGCTGGAGCTAACGCTCCCCAAAGCCCGCTCTGATTTCAGAAATTGCCTTGCCCTCCCTTTTCCTCCTTAAATCCGATCCACCTAATGACTGAACTTCCAATTATATGGCTGTCAATCCGCAAATCAAAGCCGGTTCATAATATCTCCCCGAGGAGGAACGCCACGTCACTCACCGAAATCGCTGCAACAAATCTCGGCTAACAGTCCCAGGCAGCAGAAAAACAAAATAAACTAGAAGACAGTCGACAGCGGGAATCATTTTGCACAGAGTTGGAGTTGAATTCCCCAAGTGTTGACCCTTGATGCCAAAAAGTCAGTATTTTCCTGGCATAAAGTGTATGCCTTATTAGATGAAGGGGAAAAAATATCAAGTTCAGGCAATTGATAGTCCAAAAAGACGTGTTTCCTTGCCTGACAAAATAACTAGGTAACATCCATCTCTTCTACCTGAAAATGCTCCCTGGTTGGTGGTTGGTCATCTCTAGAGGTCCCTTCCCACCTCAATCATTGTGGGATTCTGTGGTTTGGGGATGGCTCATTTCTACCTTTGTGTGGCTGCTGCCTTCTGAGGCTGAACAAGAGCCACGTTTGCTTGGAGCTGCCCCAAGGCATGGTCCCCAATTCCCCCCGTTACACAGCACAGGGGTAGGCAGCTCTCCTCTGGCTTCTCCTGCACGTGAGGACGCGCAGCCCCTGGTTGATGCGTGGGGAAGAGCAGGAAGCTCCCCAGAGCGCGTGGCCACCGGCACTGCATGATGGTCCCATTGCTCCTGCACCAAACTCAGCATCTCCCGCTTGCTGCCGTTGCCCCAAAGCTGCTTCCTGCACGGTCGGGACCCCGCGGCCACCTGAAGACCATTTAAATCTTCGCCCACCCTCCCCGCGGCACACACAGCCGTCCCCGCTGCGTTAGCGGAGCGGATAGGGTTGCGGCGCAGAAATCACAGCTTAATTATGTTTTGGGGTGGGCGGGAGGAATTTGACGGGAGATTTCATTTAGGAAACAATCAGGTCTCCGTTGGGTTAGAAATCAGGATATTAATGTTCTTCATTTTAATTTTCCTCTCTGACTCAGATTCCCACTGTTTGAATTTGAGCTCAATTTGTTCTGTTCATTATGGAGAAATCCACATGAATTTGACATTAAACTCATTATCTCTGAGAACAGTAGCAATAATTTCCTTTTTTTTTTCCCTGTGTATGTTTCAGATTAGATCTTTGTGGCTGACACAGAGATGCAGAGGAGAAATAATGAAGTGAGGGGAAATCAAGTGATTTTTTTTTCTGGAGTGCAACTCAGAAGCAGGGACACCTAATGACTTTCATACATTTGGGAAATGACAGCAAGGGGCAACAACAAGGGATATCTGTGTCGACTCTTCCCATTCCAGTGTGCTGTTATGGGAATAAACAGGGAGTGGATGTGACTTTCCTAGATGAGAAACCTACCTGGAATGTTAACATTAGGGATGCCAGGGCTTCAGGAGGATTAATCTGGGGAGGCTTCTGGCATTTGTATTGGTTTGCTGGTGAGTGCACGTGTGGGCATTCCCTCATTTGCTAGCTTGCATGGATACGCATAGCTCATTCCGGGCATTTTCCTATAGCAAAACAGTACTTGATATTGCAAAAACACTCAAATCCCCCAAGCGGAGAGCCTGAACATGTCCAGTGCTCAGGAGACAGCTGCTGGGGTGCGCTTTTCATGGGAAGGTAGATGAGGAGATGCTTATCCCGCTCCTGTCCCCTTCCTCTCTATGGACACACCACTACTAAGCGGGGCTGAGCAAGGGGAAATGAAGCCAGAAACATTTCGGACGTCAGGAAATATCTGAAATGGCCAGAACCGGGGAGGGAAGAGTACATTACCTGCATGACAGCAGGTAGGTATGGGGTTTTCCCTTCAGTTCCAGGAACTGATGCCCAGGAGGCTCATGGAATAAGGGCAGAAAGGGATGCGATGGGACAGTAGAGCCAGCAGTGCTGAGCCAGGA
>JAUBNY010000186.1:21598-47543 GCA_032275445.1 Crypturellus soui
TGATGCCCAGGAGGCTCATGGAATAAGGGCAGAAAGGGATGCGATGGGACAGTAGAGCCAGCAGTGCTGAGCCAGGAAGATGAGGGATACAGGGAGAAGACAGCACCTTCTTACTCTTCCAAAACAGTGACTGCTGCCTGGAAGCTTGGGGAAAATACCCATGCACAAAGTACCGTTCAGCACGAAGACCTCTGCATAAAAGGTGTCTAGTATTCAGCTGAAGTGCGGCCAGGGTGGAAGCTATTTCCTTAACCTCCGGCTTGATGCGTTAGTCGATAAGTGTCTCTGGTAAGCAGGCAACCATTAACCCACTTCCAAAGAGGCTGGGAGGGCTGAAGAGGGCCTTCTGCAAGGGCCGTGAGAGACTCTAGTGTCAACCTCGCGCAGGAAGAGATGCTAAACGCACAATCCCAGGCTTGCAGTTTACTCCTGTGAGCGCTTGCTGAGCGTTTGTAAATAAAACATTAGTGAAAAGGCTCCCTTAAAGCTCGATATATAGTAAAATATTAAGGGGAAGACCGGAACTGTGAAAATTGTACTGCCCTACTGGTCTATTCGGACAGGAACCGTCTCTGGAGGGACCGAACAAGAGTTGAAGAAACAACTTTGGGCTTTGCATAAAGGCTAAGATCATGATTGTTTCCTTTCAAATGCAACAGACAGGATAAAGGGTGAAATATCTGGAGCCCCGTGTAACTGGATCCCTGTTGTTGCCCTCTAGGTTTTCCCAGCCTGCTGCTTTGGAGCAGCTAACTGCCACGGAAATGCTTGAGCCTCCACTTTGCAGATACTTCTGTCCACTGGAAAAGCAAATAGCAAATATGCCTGTGTGAAAGGGGTTCACTGTAGTAGCTTCAGTTATTCAAGCCACCAAAAAGTCCCACCTAAAAGCACTGGTGCAGCCTTTCTTGCACCGACAAGCCCAGAAGATGCTGTTGGCTAAAGCCCTTTGCACCTCTCCTGTTTCAATGCCAAGACGGGGAAAACTGCAGGAGCAACATGCATGGATAAAGCAATTTGCACTGAGGCCTCTGCAGCTAGTGACATCTACAGCCTTCTCCAGCAAGGAACATCATCAGGGCAAAATAACGAGACCATCAATGCACGAAAGCCATTGGGGCATGGGATAACTTCGGCCCTGCTTTCCCCTTTGCGCTGATTTGAGTCATTTGGATACTACTCGGAGACCTGAATCCTCTGGATTTAGTCCCTCAGGACTCAATATTACTAACCACAGATTCAAAGCCCTTCCAGGCTGCCCTCAGACTGTCAGGCAGGCGAAAGACCCTATAAAATTGGTGTGAAATCCATCCGAGGAAAATCTGGGTAAGAACCACAATCCCAACTAACTTCTCAGTTGAATTTTGCCTGCAGACCCCTCAAAAACAGGAAAAGTCTTTGATTTCCCCCAACGCTGAGGGAAGAGCTGGGCACGCTAACCCATACCCCATACCAGCATAGAGTGGGGAGACACAGAAAGCAGAGCTCATCACCTACTTTCTCAAGATAAGCCATAAAGTAACTGTACTAGAGGCGAAAGCAAGCAGTCCTCAAGGCTAGAATTATTTTTTTCTCGTCTCCCTTTACAGTCCCTTTCCCATAAACCCTTCAAAAGGATTTTATCCCCTCTTCTACCCTCGTGAGCTCACGGCACTAGCGCTTTGGGGTGGGAAGAGGGAGGCTTCTTTTTCCACCTTTTTTTCCTGGGGGCAGGCGCAAAAGGGGTCTCCTAACTTCCTTCCAGGGATGACAGCTCTTGGAAATGCATGTGTGAAAAAGAAAGAAAAGAAAAAAAGGAAACGACCGCCACCAAACCTCCTCCTGGTGAACACCGTAATATTTTGCAAGTGAGAGAATAAAAGTCCAGGGCAATTTGCAGTGGGGAACAGGGAGGGAGAGGGGGGCAATACATTTTAAACATCCGTAAAGTCACCACGAGAGTTAGAGATAGGAAAAAATATATATATATAAATATAGTTTATAATTACCTCTGTTGAGTGAAGCTGAACTGTTTATATCTCCAGTAATAAAGGAAGACTCGGACTGCTTTCGAACTGTGTCATTCCACATCCTGCGAATCCGGCTCTGAAGAGGGATTGAACCACAGCAGGTAATGAATTTTCAGCAGTGGTAGAGCCTTGTTTTCCGCCTCTCTAAAGATGGATACTGGCATGGCTAGCTCATCCCGAGACTTGTTTCTGGCCAGCCCGTAGCTGCTCTTTCGTTATAATCCCAGCAGACGCTGACTAACTTCCTAACACCAATGCCTACCACCACCTAGGAGGTGCTTGGATTGCTTGTGTCTTAAATAAAATTTAAAAAAAAAAGAAAAAAAGCAATTGACATTACATATGAGAAAACCCATGCAAGCTGCATATTCATCAACATGACATCAAATAAGAGAAAAATAACCTACAGGAAGAAGCATACGCACTTCTCTGTATTCCCCCAGATAACATGCATCTATTTTTGTAAAGTAAAACAGAAGAGCTGATCTGTGTCTTTGTGGCCCTGGATGAACGGGAGTTTTCTATAGCTGCTATCCATCTCGGGGAAATCTCAGTTAAAAAAAAAAAAAAAAACATATACAAGTGCAAATAAACGACTTCTATTTCCCTCCTGAAAAATGCATGGGGATTTTGCCATCGCTGTGAGCTGCAAGGGAAGCAATGTGCCAATCATGTTGGCCTTCTCTTTGGTTTTCTTAGGATGCTGCAAAGTATTTATCTTTGCAGCTTTTGCACTGTTTTCTACCTCCTCCTTCTCAGCTGCACCCTGCAAAAACCTGGCAGCTGTTCCAACCTTGTGAAGGAACCATCTACAGAGCCCATGATGACACATCTGCAAACCCCAAAGCCTGGGAAACCCCAAGTCCTCCTGCTCTCATAATTTCCGTATTAATGGAATCTCCTAATCGCTCATTAGCCCTTTATAAGATGAACCACGGTGTAATATGTGACCCATGCAATCTTCTAGCAAATAGTTTGCAGCCGGACATTTCAACCATTGCATTTCTCTGAGCAGGTGTGGTGGATCCAGTGATCAGCTACCATGACTCAATTCCCTAAGTGCTTTTCAGGAAAAAAAAAAAAAAGTTTTTATTGAATTTCCTTTGGCTTGGCCTTTGCTATTAAAATGTTTGGGGGTAGATGTGCTCATCCCTTGGGTCTCTACCCATTCTCGATCTCATGGGAGGTGCCTCCCGGCCCCTCCATCCAAGGACAAGCTGCAATGAGCAACATGACCTGCCTCGGTACCCTAAAAACAGCCTGATGTGACTGGCTCGCTGCTGGGAGAGATAGTTCACCCTCAGAAGGGCTTATTATCTTGAGCTGAGGATGCTCACAGGGAGGACCTGTTAAAGTCACCTCTTCTTAGCAAGGAGGGCACCTACCTGCAAGCCGAGCAGCTCAAACCCAACACATTTCAAAGCAGCCACCCAAATGTTGCTGGATAGAGTAAGTTTGGTACAGAAGGGAATTGAGCATTGTTCTCCTGGGCAGAAGTTCCCTATTCTACACCTATTTGCCCTACATGATATCTAGAGTTGGTAAATGCCAAAGTAGAGCATGAGTGGATGACATCTTGGAAACCGCAGAAAATAAATAAGCATTTGCTCCGAGACATAAATCGCAAATTATGTTTTCCTGGGAGGTTATAAACTGTTACTCGCTGTGTGTCTTTCATAATTTAATAGTTGAACTGTCAAGTATAATTACTTCCATTAGTAATACTGAATAAATTTGTGTTTGGTTTCTATTGATTAAGTAGTAAGCTTCTTCGTTTTGCATGAACTGCACTCCTATAAATCTGCACCGGGGCATAAAAGTCAGCTTGAAAGCTGCAAAGTCCACAAACTAAGCAAAAATGGAATTTGGAGATGACCAAATCATACCAAATCCAGTGACTTCCTAAGACAATCTGACCCTCACTGGATACTCTCTTAAGAGACACAGGCACAAAGCCCTCGGTACCCGGGGAAGAAACGCGCGTTACCTGTGAGCCTGTGGAGTATCTTCCAGGCGTCCGTGAGCCCGAGGTTTTTCCTGAGCCGATGGAGCTCTCTGTACTTTTCCCGCTACAACAGTGCGTGCGCAGGCATTTCCCGTATTCCTTACGGACCTGAGCCAACGGAACGGGGACGATCGCGTCAGATTTTGGACATTAACGCCTGTGTGCGCACCCCAACCCCAACAGGGGTTGCTCGGAGCACGCGGCACTCAGCTAGCTGTGAAATCCCCCTCGCCTGACTGCGGGCGATTCAAAACAGCCGTTTAAACAGCAAATTACAGCTTTTTCATTAGGCTTTTCCTTAAGCACTTGAGACAACCACAATGCCACGAGTGCCCAATATGCTCGAATGCCTAATCAATCCTTTGCTGCGAGAAAATAATTCAATTGCTTTAATTAGCCACCCACTGCTTCCTCTCTGCAGCTTTTTGCTGATTTCCCAGTCCATGATAGATAGGAAGGGAAAAGGAGTTTTCTTTTTCTTCCTCAAATAATTCCTCCCTCAGCAATAGGGTCGGGAGAGACGTCTGCCCCCACGGCCAGGTACCGGCCTGTCGTCACCCTTCCTCTACGCCGCTATCCATCAGGAGCAATTTCCGAGTAAACAGCCAGGGATGAAGGGTAGGAAATTGCTCGAGGCAGACGAGCGCAAGGTCTTTCCATGCAAAATCAGCCCTCTGAGAGCTCGCGAGGATCTGGTGCTCTGCTAGGAGCTGGCTGCTTGCAAGGGGGATGAGGCCGGGCTGTGCAGGAGGTTGGGAAGGCAGTGCTGGAGCTCCAGCTGCCCACAAAATGCTTCACCTGGATGCCCCAAAGTTCTCCCAGAGCACGATAAGCTACAACTAAAGCTTCTTGGTCTATTGGGATGAATGGGTTTAAGACAAAATGAGAAGGAGCAAAGCTCTGACTTCGGAGAATCTCTCTTCAGCCTCAAGGGTGCCTCGCTATAATACATCTTATTTATGTCCTTTTAGGCCAGACATCATTTTCCAGTTGAGCCCACAGGAAAATTTCCACTCATGTGAATAATACTGAGAAAAAAGGGCTTTTCGATGGAGAATAGAGCTGAGCAAGACCTTAACTTCACCCAGCAGGCCATTTCCCCCCAAAATACCAGTCACACAGACACTGAGCCCCAGCTGTCCATGCATAAACTCTCCCCTCTGTTTATCTCACATAAAGAAAGTGGCCTTCAGAATTGAGATGAACACTAACAGCCAGGCATGGACATGCACAGAGCTGCAGAGTGCTGCACCACTGACCTTCCGTGCAGAATAAAACAGTCCTTCCAAATACTTATTACAGGCTGGCAGCAGCTCTAAGCTTGATCTACACAGATCCTCGCAGAGCTTATTCTCCCTTTTCTTAATCAGAATTTCCCCAAATTCCTCTGCTGTTGCCTTGCAAATGTTCATTGTGTCACACTGCGAAACATGTCTTTTTTTTTTTTTTTTTTTTGTGCTCGTTTTGGAGGAAGGTTTCCAAAAAGCCCAAACTGGGATTAAAAGATGCAAAGGCCAAGGATCTGTTGCAAACTTCCTTTGTGCATTGGGAAAGGGAGGGAGGCAGTCCTGTTATGTGCTGCAGCAGTTGTCAGCCCACAAAACACCCCATTACCGTGGCTGTTAGAGCCAGGAACCGCCTGTCTTACCTTTTTCTGGAGGACACAATGGAAAATGAATATAAACATTCCCTGCAGAGAATTGAATATGGTGAAGAGATAGGCCATGATGACTGTGCTTTCATTAATATACATGAGTCCGAAGGCCCAGGTCAGTCCTAGTAGGCAGAGCAGGGCTATTGCCCCTATAACCCAGGACCTGTTAGGAGAAACAGAACAGAGGAAGAAAGGCATTAGCTTTCCATTTGCAACAGCACACAAAAATCTACGAGCAAAAGCAACCGGGGCCGTTGCTTTATCAAGCAGCAGCATCAATCCAGAGCTGCTGGGATCTCTGCGGCGGATTGGATGCAGCTTGCAAGTCTTTGAGCTTGAGGAAATACACAGACAGGGAAATGGCATGAGCGTGGCCGCTATTGCCATCAGCGTGATGACGGATAGCGTAACTCGAACGCGCCCGTCCCCGGCAGCGCTCCCGATCCTTCCACTCACGTAAAAGCAGTGCGCATGGGAATGAGATGGAGATGCCGCTTCCCGGGTGGCAGGAGCAGGAAAACAAACCGGCCAGACCAACGAAGCTGAAGGCCACTCTGCTAGTGCCCAGCGAGGGGCACAGGTGCCAGTTGGGCTAGCGTTGCTGAGCTCAAGGCCACGACAAGGTTCCTGCTGCAGTTTAGCTGGTCGCCCGCGTGCCCCTGAGCGGGCTAAAACCTGGTAAGCGAGCGGGCAAGCCCTGAGGGACCCTTGCCACCCCTACAACGAGGGGGGAAATAACATAAATATTATGTGCTCGCACCACAGACCTGCTCCCGCTCTACCTGCTGCCACCCTGCCGCCTTGCGAGTTGCCACCTTGATTTCTTTCTGGTTTTCCCTAGCAAAAAACAGCCCTAACACCCTATAAATGGATATGATGCTGGCACAGCCATCAGCCTTTGCTCCCCTTCCTCAGCCCTTCGCCTCCCCAAAACCTTGGGGCTTCCTTGCGCATCTCCCAAAGCCCCTGGGGCTGCTGCTCCCCGTCCCCTGCCCCTCAGCCCAAGGTGGCTTCAGCCCCCAAGAAACCTGGCCTGGGCTTGGGCTTCCTGCCACCCAGCGGAGCACGGGGCAGCGGAGAGGAAGACGAGGAGGAAGGCTAGCAGGGCAGACGCAGCATTGCAGGGCTCAGGCTGGGCTATCTGTCACCAAGCACCTCGGGCTCCTGCTTTCAGAGGGGCTTGTCACAAGCAGAAGCGAACCGTTGTCGTGCTTATGTTTTGTGTTGGTTTTTTTTTTTTTGTTTTCCTCTTTAAATATTAGAGAGAAAATACAGCATTACGCCTTCCACTGAAGCTTAAAATAGGTATTATTTAACCACGCGACCGAAAGAGCTCCCTAAGGTATCCACTTATTTAGGCACTTCTCTTAAAAAATCACTCTCGTGTGTCTAGCGGACCAGAACAGCTTCTTTGAAGCATTTCCAGCCAATCCTGCTAATAAATATTTAGCACTATGCAAAATGAAGCTGCACTCTCAAAACCCTCCTGAAAGGGAGCCACCAGGTAAAGCTGACAGCGTTGGCAGCTCCGTGCGCTTTTCTCCTAGAGCTTCCACCACCAGCGACAGCGCGCGAGGATCCTCATTCCCTGCCAGCCCTAAAAACTGCCTCCGCTCGCAGACAGGGAATCCAGGGGAGAAGACCCTCACCGTGCAAAAGGACCCAGGCCACAGGAACGGAATGATTAGCGAACAAATAAAGAACCAACGCGTGAAAGAGGAGATGGGGATGAGACTGGAAGAACGAACACGAAAGGACTCTTCACCAGAAGAACAAACTGAAAGTCTACGGCGAAGCTGAGTCGCTCCCGTTTTGTGCTGCTGTGCTTTTTTTTTTTTTTTTTTTTTTTTTTTGGCATGGTTGATCTGAAGCATTTCTAGGCATTTTTGGCTTTTTTTTTTTTTTTCGTTTTGGTTTGTGGTTTTTGCTCGGCTCTTTGTACAGACTTGCTGTTGTTTTCCTCATAGCCTTTCTCTGGTGCCAGCAGACAGCAACGCAGAAACAAAACCATCGCCTGCTGCCACGGCGGCACATCTGGACATGAGGGACAACTGGGGACTCCAGTCTGGATGTGTCCTGGGCACCCAAGGGGGCTTTGCTCAGGGTGGTCCCCTTAACCAGAACGGGAACCACCACCCAGGCATCTTTCCACACATTTTCTTCTCTCTTGCATTTGCTACCAAGCAGAGGAGCCCAGAGAGCTGCTATAGGTAACACAAGTCTGTACCACGCACGATTACGGAGGCAACGTTCGCCTGGGATTCAAGTGGTGACCAATCAAGGAATATAGAGCAGACAGAGTGACAAAATTGGTTGGCAATACATGGGCAGCACGTTTACGCTGCGCATTAGCTGTATGCCTGGCCATGTTCCTGCCCAGTTTGCTCTTCTGCCTCAAATGTGAATGACAGAAGCTTTAATGATTTTTCAATATTGATCTGACAGCCGGTTCATGGGACCACACTGATAAATGCAATTTATCAGCCATTCAGGTCATTCTTACTTGATGAAGGGTCTGTTATCCTCATAGCTAAAGAATGCGTAGACATAAAGACAAGAACACCAACATTAGAAATATAACAACACAGCCCCGCGGCCGCAAAAAGCACTGTTTGGAGGACTCTGGTTCTTTAACGCCGATGTGGTCACCTTGAGGTGGCAGAACTTAGCCGTTCTTTCGTTGTTTGCCATGAGTATGACATGAATCTCTCCATCGCTGTTTATTTTTCCACAACCCCAACTCCCGAGCTGCCTACTTAAATGAGCTGGGTCAGCTCTTATGCCTTATAAAAAGAGAGAATTATGAATTTAACTTCATTTCTGCTACCCGGCCCTTCTCAAAGCTTCTTGATGAGCTGCAATTGCCTTTTATCAAGGCCAGTGAAGGGTCTGTTTTGTCTCTGGGCAGACAAAACGTGAAATCAGTAAACTTGGGATTGTCTTCTAGCTTAAGGATATCATTTTAGAGCCGTCCAGAGCACTGTTGAAAAACACCAAAGGAGTTTTCCCATTTTCCAGCATTTCCAACCCATTTGACCACAGATACACATAGGTCCCACCACCTAAAGAAACAGGGTGCCTAAAAAAGGGGAAGTTTTCAAAGACATTTACACCTCTAATTCCTAAATCCTTCAGAACTCTACACGTTTGGCCAATAAAACCCAGCCTCCTATATCACACATAAAATACGGATCTTTGCTTTTCGTTTTACCAACTCGAGTGTTGCAAGAAGCTTAACTCTTGTGCTAGCAGTAACTCTGGTCTGAGCAAAACTACTCCAAAAGATTTTTTTTCCCCTTAGAAAGTGTGGGAAAACCATCAGCGCAGCCTTAATGCCATGTTGCTGTCTGCAATACCCAAAAGTCATCACCTCGAGGAGAGAAAAGCCTTGGGACTGTATATACAACCAGCCTTCGCTCAGCGAAACATAGCTGCTAAACGTAAACGTGAGATTGTATTTCTTTATTTCTTACCAAACCAACAATCAAACTTAACGCCGAGATGTGTACAAATTCTCTGAAAACCAAGCATATTGCAGCTCAAGAGGCCGGGTTTACAATGGTACCGGATTAATTTCTTCCTAGTGACCTTCAATACTAGCCCAAAAACGCTCGCCTTGAGCGGCTGCTTTACTCCTTTAACACGGGAAATCTTCCTGCACCCCCAAATGCTTCTTTGCTGCCCATATGATGGGCAGCAGATGGTCTCCTGCCCCATATAAATACCTAATTCATTTTCCCCATCTTAAAAAAAGCCCTGACTTTACCTTGGGGCAAAGGCTTCTTAAGGTTAATTACACATCACCAAAAAACTCTTTCAAAACCTTATTGAACTTTGATGTCTTCCAATTTCCCAAAGTACTTGTTTCTTAAATGAGGAGCAAGGACTGCCCATATTGCCTCCCATATTCCTGCAATACTCCTAGACACATTCATTTGGTTAAAGTCGCTAAAATTCGTTACTTTCTGCCTTGTTTTTTAGGCACTCCAAGGATGTCAAAACATAAACTGCTTCCAACACACTGAAAAGATAGAGGTTCTGAGGTCACTTGGGCACTTTTTATCTTTTCTAAAACCCCAGTGTGTCCCTTTCTGACCAAGGGGACCAAGATGCCACAATATGCACCGCCAGCCCCATAGAGGGGCTGCAATTTTTATACATACACCTGCAAATTTTATTTTCTACAGCGTGCATGCATGCAAACTAGCAACATTCTGGATTATTTAAGCTTTCACTTTTTGTGGCATCAAAAATAAGGCAAGAATTCACTGTCCCACACACATTACTGCTAAAACGCTGCTGGACAGACAATACCTGGTATCAGAGAGCAGCTATTCAACTGTCGCTTAAAAATAACAATTTCTGGCCTTCTTACACTGCGAAAAGGATTTGTTTTCCTTTGATATTCAACAAAGCGTAGTTTCTGAGCCACATTTAGCTCCCCCTTGAATACAAAGCCGAGTAACTTCCCACCATCAGATGTTATCGTTTTGCTCAACCTTTGATGGTTTAATTTTAACCAACTTTAATTTATCGCTCCTTTGACAACGCCAAGTATTTTCCCGTATCGCTGATAGCACAGAAAGCCTGGGGCTTAGCAAGCACATGGATCTCGGAGCCTCGGCCCCCAAATACATGGTTTGGCTAGCGAGCAAGAATGCTAGAATGAGCGCGCAGTGAACAGCACTTTCAGAAGCTGTTACGGGTGATGAAACCCAAATAAAAAATAGATGGATGAAGTGCACCCTCTAAAACATGCAGAGAAACCCGAGGAATTCATTTTAATAAGCAGCAAATAACGCACGGAGACAGACATTTCCTGCAGGCAAGTACCAGAGAGACACAAAAAATAAAGCAAGCCATTGTATCTCGCTGCTCTCTGCCAATACGAGATGGTAGATGTTTGTTTTCTTTCTTTTTTTTTTTTTTCCTTTTTTATTTTCAGGATTAGAAATGATTGATTTATCGAACTTCTGAAACCCACAGTAAGTAGCGGGAGAGTCCGGAACTCCCTCCGTAGAGCAAACGGGTTCGGCGCTAATTAATGAAGAGGCATCTTCGCGCTCCGAAAAATCGATGGTGAGCAATAAAAGGCTGCTTAAAGGATTTGTCTTCGCATTTTGCGACAAAGTTACCGCGCGAATGGCACGGGGCCAAATCCCGGCCTAATCACACGCCTTAGGCCGTTAATGTTCATCACGCATTGACTCCCAAGATCTCATTTTTTGGCTGCTACATCATCTTTAGCTGCATCTTCCCATTCTCCCCCAGCTGCTGCTGCTCCTCTCTGGGCTCTTGTTTTGACCAACATAGACCAACCTGCCCTGGCCCAACCTCAACGTCTCAACAGGCCGCTATGGCAGTTGTCTGTGGGCAGGTCCCCTTGGGCCCAACTGCTCCCAAAATGGGGAGACAGGAGGTGGCTGAAGACCCCTGAGATCACCCCAAGCTTGACTGCCATCCCTCAGACATCTGGGAATGTTGGGAGAGCCACAAGGAAGAGATTATACAGGTGGAAAGTTGGGAGACTTGTACCATCGGGTGAGGGACAACATTAAGGGAAAGCTAGAGTGAATTTCCAGAAGAAGGACCAAAGATAAAGATTTCGGAGACCATGGGCAACTTCTGAGGGCTTTTTCCCATTACATCTCTCCTAGGGAAGGAGAGGGGAGATTACAGAGCCTTAACCTGTCCCTTCTTGGGTCTGCCAGAGGCCAAACCGCGGCTGCTTTCCACCTCTCCAGGAGGTGCCTGGCAAGCTCTCCGAGATTGGTTCTTAATTATTGCAACCGGAACGAGCAATTCTGTTAAGCTCATCTAATTTTCTGTAAGTAATTAATTACCCGCAGAATTGCTTACCCTGTTTATTTCCTGCCTCTTCGCTTCGAGAAGGCAATGTCACTACTGCTCAAAACACACTCATGTGCAACTGCACAGCTCACGGTTTCCGCATGATCCAGGCTCAGCCAAACCTTTGGACACATTTGTATTTTACAAATGCTGAGAAAATATTCTACAGGGATGGCCTCTTAAAACAATAACCATGATTTACGGTTTCACGGAAAGACCATAAGTATTTAATATCTTCCAGGACATACTCTCAAGTCAATAACTATTGATTAACTTTTTTTTATTATTATTATTTTTAAGTTCTGAGAAGAAGACACCTGTCAGGGGGGATTTTAGAGCCTTACGCTCACTATTCGATGCTAATGCAGCCATCACAAAAACGACAGATCAAGAGGCAAAAATGCAACCCCAAATGGTAAGGTATTAACAAAAACGCTGCATGCAGAATAGCTGGTCAGCAAGGAGGGACTTCCAAACCCTGCTCCTGAGTAGCCCACTTAGATGGTTTCCAATCACAGCATCTTGAAAGAAATAGTAATAATAAAAAAGATTCTGCAAGCAACAGGGTTGACTGAATCCCCAAAGCAAAATAACAAAATCATCCTTCCTATCTTCCTATCTTTATTCATTTTTAAAACAGCTAGAATAAAGCAAAAACTAACCTTCCTCCAGCAAAAGCAAACCCACTGCAATGTGTTTGTGCCAGTAATGGAAGCACTTGCCACGAAGGGAAGGAGTCTTGAGTCTTCTGAAATCTGCCTCCTTCTTCACTGCATCAAACCACTCTGTTTACTTTTCCCGCATTTCAATCAGTTGGGTAAATAAAAGGAGATTGGCAGAGCTCTCTTGCTGCCAGCATAATACGGCTGCATTAAACAAAGGGTTTTATTTAAACAGTTCTGCGGATGATTTTTTTTTGGAAGTTGTATTAACCTCTGCTTGCAGCTTTCGAGCTCGCTTTCCTGCATTTTCTGTGACTCAAGAAAACCCGCAGGAACAAACCAACAAGCTAATCTGGGCACTCGAATTAGTCATGTTGCTTTAAATAAAAACGCATAGGTTGAAGGAAGAAAATGAGCAGACAGTCACCTACACCCATACACCATATGGGGAGAGCAAGCTATGGAAACGGTGGTGTAAGAGGAGCGTTTTCCAAACGGGCTCCTCCGTTTGGAGCCTCATGCTGTGGCACAGCGAATCATCACGACCAAATTGTCTCCAAATTGTCATGCCAGGGACCAAATTGTCTACAGCATGTAACTTCCCTCCTCCAGACTGAGTCAGGCTCCCCGGAGGAGCGTGGATTTGACTATGGATTGCGGTACCAACCGCTGAGTCCTTGCATTTGGCTCCTGGTTTCTTGCTTTTAGACTCTACTGTCTCCAGCTGGTTTCTGGAAGGACATGAGTGAGACCCTCTTGGGAAATAATAAGAGGAGGAAGGCTCGAGTCTTGGTTAATGGGGCAGCGGGAGCTTATGGTAAACGGGGATGGTAAGGGTGGAAATGCAGAACCTCCTCAGGCTTGTTGTTACCAGAATTCAATGCTTCTGACCTCAATTTCCTGCCCTGTTCGCCCCAAAATCCCACTGAGAAAAGTGTTCCCTCCCACATGTTTGGAATAAACATGTTTTTCAAAGGAATTTCAGTTCTTTGACAGTGTTTACGCTGTTGTTTAAGAAGAAGGGGTGGTAGCAGGTTTACACAAGAGGAAAGAACCCTGCAAAACAAAAATCTGAAAATTAACGTCAGGATTAACCTATCTTAAGGTCCTTAATTAACAGTGTCCACTCAGAACCCAAAGATGCTCCCAGTCTGAATGTTCCTATCTAAAAGAAAGAAAACCCAAAGTCCTAAGGTGACTTTTGGGGAGGTTTCTTTTGCAGGGGGCAAGTGTTTCCAGCAAACCCAAATCAAAGCTCAGCTTCTTCCTCTCCCAGAGCATTCCTGCAGGCTGGGCTTCCTAAAGAGCATCCAGGTGGCACCAACACCAAGTCTGATGTGGCCAGAGCTAAGAATGCAGCAATATTGGACAAAAGAAGTGAGCTGAGAAAACCCTCCTCCTCCGGCCTTCTCGTTAATGGGTCTTTAAATGCATTTGGCAGCACGGGCCAGCGTGTCACCCTTCCAAAGTAAATAAAATAAAGCCTCCTTGCCACATACTGCACCGCACAAGAATGTCAGGCCGTCTGGTTTGGCTACGTGCGATGCGAACGAACCTCCCTGCAACAAGGCAGCGGGGACAACAGCCCAGAGCAAAAGGCACATGTGGGGACTTCAAAGCCAACGTTACGTCTTTCAGAAACAAAAAAGGCGACTTCTCTCTCGTAGAAGGATCCAGGCTTCACTCCTTCCCCTCCCACTGTTAGAAACACTTTCAGACACCTATGTAACTTCCAGTACGGCACATGGCCAGCTCTGTTTGCAAAGACCTCAAAGCTGCTTTTATTGGTTATAATCCAACCAAATCTCCAACCTGACACGCAGAGAGGATGTCCACAGCCCTGGGGGCTTGGGGAATCACCCTCAGATGCATCACAGCTACCCAAGGGCAGGCATCGATCCGCCCCTTGGAGAAGTTCCAGGCTAAGCTGAAGAAGTTAACATGGGTTACGGCAAAAAACGCTACTTACTATCTAATCTCTCGCCACTGGGTCACCGAATGCTCCCGTGCAGGGATGTCAGCTCCTCCTGCGCCGGCACAATAATGCCAGGCCTGTTCCTGGAGGCCTTGGGAAGTTTATTTTTACAGCTTTGCACAGCACCTACAAATCTTGCAGGCGCGCGGCATCTGGTGCAGGCGCTGCCCTTTGAATGGCTTTTCTGTTGGTGCAGTAATTAAAGGTATCCCCAGGTGACACCTGATCCCTTATCAAGTTCATTAATTTAAGTGGAGTTATTTGGCTCTCTATTTTCCACGCTTCATAATGTATTTCTAACCTTTAAAGTGACATAGGCAAGCAGCAGATTGCAGGGGTGCTTATTAACAGCCTATTAAAATATTTTATGGCCTTTATTTTTACGTTGCCACAGGGAGTCGGCTATTTTGCTGTTGTGGGGCTGGCTCAGGATTTATGTTGCGAGAGCTTCGGCGCAGGCGGACGCGGAACGGCGCTCGGAAATGAACTGGGAGAACAAGGTCCCATTGAGCTCCCCACGCGCCGTAAAGCTGTCACACACGCGTCACGCAGCAAGGGGCCCTCCGATGGAGCCCCTGGGCTGGGTTCACCTTTACTACATGGGAGACGACGAGATGCCACATTTGGGAGCCAGCCAGAGCCACCAAGGGCAATGTGCATCTTGAGAAGGACTTGGGGGTACGTTCTCCCATACCCTGTAAACCCACAGAGGTCAGCAAAGAAAGGTCCTCCTGGCCACAAAATGTCTGTGTTTTTTATTCCAGAACTGCTGTGTCACATCCACAGTTTGCAGCTGAGCAAGAAATGACCTAAAGAGGTGAAGAATCCTTCCATGTCCCCAGCTGAAGGTGGTCACTCAAACACGAGCCCCCTTCTCTGCCAAAGATCTGCACCTTCTCCTGACTTCAGTGCGTCTGATACTGAAGCCACATGTGTTTTTGATTTAAAGAGTTACAGCACTTCTTTCTGCACGGGTATTTATAAATCACAATCAAGCCCCTTCTGGAATTGTTTTCCAGATGCACTCGGTAGATGGAGATCAGGTCCTCCTGAGTTCACAGTATGCTTGCTTCATTTTCCTAAACATAAAAAAATCACTTCTAACGAAGCAACGGGCTTGGAAGGCTATCAGCAATGTATCTGAAAGCATTTTCAATTTCAATTGCTTGCATTTTCAAAACTTTTAATGAAGACAAATCTGGAGCAGACGCTCATCTGCCACAGAAGCTATAAAGTACTTTACAGCAATGCTAACTGCTTGTATAAATTCCTGGCATTTTAAGCAAAGATACTAGAGATTATTACAAGCAAGTTTATTCGGGAATTATTATCTCTGCATCAATTACATAAATTTTATTCTTTTTATAATGTCATACTGCAAGGATTTCTAGATTTTTCTTTTGGTGAGTAACCAAACATTAGCAATGTATCAAGTGGACCATTGTTTGATAAAAGGAATTGAACCAGCAATTCCTGGTCCAAAACTGTATGAGACAAATGAAAGACTATCATGGTCTTGGTGCCCCGCTGCCCTTGAAGCAGCAGCTCTGCCTACGACACAACCCCTTACCCTGCTGATGTTGCCATCAGCAATGAGCCCAACTTGGAATTAAAGCAGCACCCACAAGCACCAATAATGACCTTGTCGAGAAACACTTTGTTGTTCAGAGACGGAGGGAAGAAGCAGCTTCCAACAGCACCCGACACCACTTGCCTTCTCTAGATGCAAAGCATCAACAGCTTCCTCTGCCCCAAGTTCATTAGATGGTTCCATTAATTATCAGGCTCCATATCTAATCGTGTGTTGCACCTGAAATCACCCCCTTGCATTTTGGGAGAGATTAATTAAAGCTTAAGCAAACAGGCGCTGACGGAGGCTAGTGCTCTATCAACATAATGAGGCAGCGAGATGCCCCATCATGGACCCTAACTGAGCTGGAGGGCGAAGCGTGCTGGGCTGGGAGAAGGTCTCCTCTGATGTGGTCAGCCCCTGGGACCTAAAACTAATCAGCATCCTTTAAAGCACTGGTCATTAAATCTGGCAGGGCTGGCAATGAGCAGGAACGAAGCCGCGTGCGGAGCAGTAGCGACAATCAATGATTTCCACACCTTCCCTGTCGGGACTGCTGTAATTGCCCGGTAATTAGTACACACAATTTCCTCCTATGCAAGGGATGCTGGCTTCAAGGATGGCAAACATAAGCTCACTTTCCTTCATGCAAAACTGGATGGAAAACACCACCACGGCGAATTGCACGAACTCCAGCAAGAGCCAACTTGGTCACCCCAAACGCTGCTTGGGGCTTAAGAGGGGCACGAATAGCAAAGGGCAGGAAGAGGCAGAGAAGAAAGCACAAAGGATAACCACTTACTTGATATTGTCAAGACATCCAGATTCAGGTTTCAGTATGGCAGTATGGTGAAACATTTTATAGAGAGCGATGCCAAGGAAGATCACATTAAGCTGCAAAGGAGAAGGAAAAAGAAGGAAAAAAGGTTATGTGACATGGCTCAATGTGACAGGGAGAAAGTTGGGCTCTTCTCTGAAACAGATGAGTTGCCCTAAGAAATCAGCTCTTCCTGCATTTTTTATAGAGGATGGATTGTGGAAAGTTGCCAGGTGTTTTTATCGGGGTGAGTTGTCCTGCAGAGCACGGGGACAGGCAAGGCCATTGCGTCCCCCCAAACCTACGCTGCCTACGTAAGTGATGGAGGCATCATCAACCACATCACTTCAAACAGTGCAGTGGGAAAATAAAACCTTTTGCTGCAACCGCTCTTGAGCAGCGTTATTCCAGGGAAAGTTATTCCAAGCGTCCTGCTTAGCTGGCCCCAGTGACATGAAGTAAAAATCACTGCCCCATCCCACTCCCCAGCCCAAACCTGTAGTAATTTGTTCCAGATGTGCTTGCAGAAGGAAAAGCCTTTTGCAAATTAATCGGGGTAAATTCAAGCTAAAAGAGGAAAGGGAGAGCCAGAGTTTTGACCCTTCTCCGGGCGATGGTGTGGTTATTTAGGAGTGCTTACCATAATTATCAACGTGGCCGGTCCTATAAAGCTCCAGATGAAGTAGGTGTCAAGCCGGAGCCAACATCTGCAACGAAACACAGGGCAGAGGAGGAGTTGTATATACATATACATACATATTTTATATATTTTTCATATATATATGCATTAATATATTTAATTTGGGGGCATTCGATGCGCAGCCCCAACCTCTGGATTGTTTGGTTTCCGCTAGTGTTTCGAGGGTTGCATTTGGTCTTTGGTATCCCATGAAGTTGATTCATAGCCTAACGCTAAATTATTCATCACTTAATTTCAACTGCATTTAATACTCCCCCAATTTTTAAGGCCCCCGGGAAATTACATTTCCATTCCTGTTTCATTCTAGGCGACAGGAGGATAAAATGAAAATGATGGGTAACAAGACAGATGAATAGAAATCCTCAGATAGTTTTGCATGATGTTTAAAATAATCATCCCTTGCCTTGTTTGCAATGCCACAAATTAGAGCTCTACTTACACAGAGAGGGCAAAGAAAGCATAAAAAAATCTAAACGTTCGACGGAATTGCATAATTTAATAACTGCCAAGAAATATCAATATGAATTTATTGTTTGAAAAAAGAGAATTTTTTGCAAATTGCAGTCGTAATGTATATGCCAATTTTTTCCTCTTTCCAATGGACTTTGCAGTGAGCACAAGGGTCTATCTTGACAGATGCAGAGAAGAAATCTGCTTTTGAGAAAATATGCCCTGCCCCAAACACCTCCGAACTGGAAAATCCAAAATTTGCATCCAATCAGAAACTGCAGACAAAAGCCTCTCAGCTGCCCTCTCCGACCATCAAAATGCCAGGTCCCCACAGCCTCTAGGATGCACTGACACTTATATATGAGGCAAGATGCAATGTTTCCATGTAATTCAGGGAGAAAGGGCTCAATGTGGCTCAGCCTTTTCGCATGTTCCCAGCTGGCTCTAATGGGATGGTGCTTTAAAGCAACTGCTGCTGCATATTATAAAGTGAAAAGCTTGAGTCTCCTAACATGGCTTGTTTGCACCACTCTTAAAAAAAATTAAAAATAAATAAAATAAAATAAAATAAAATAAAATAAAATAAAATAAAATAAAATAAAATAAAATAAAATAAAATAAAATAAAATGAAAAACTAAATGCCAACTCTTGGAATACTGCTAGTGGACAGCTAGTGCAAAACATGAGTATGAAGGCCAGGACATGGGAGGCTTCAAAAAGCCATAAAAGCCTTGAGAGGAGCATGGAAACAGGGATAGGAACGACTGCCTGCCTCACTTGGCTGTGTTGCTACACCAGGGTTGGATTTAGAAAGCCAAATGAAATCAAAGAAGCCAACATGGGGTTGTCCAAGTAAATCATTTTGAGATATACGAATGGTGGCACCAAATGCCAGGGAAAAAAAAAAAAAAACAAATAACACTAACAGCTCCATAAGTCCTGCTTAAACAAATGCAATAAATAAGGGAAGGAGGCAAGTAATATATTCTAGAGAATGCCTTCCAAAAACTGGCAAATCTGAGCAACTTCTTACAATCCAATTATGTATGCCTGGCATATAGTTCCCTACAAATTCTAATCAGTTCTCCCTTTCTAATAACATTATACAGAAAAATACATCATCATCCATCAAGCAGATGGAGCATGATAGTTATACAAAACATACTGTATGTTTTTATTTCCCACTATGGGAACGTGATAAAATTGTGCACTCTGGAATTAGAGACTGTAAATAAATATTTTCATCTCTATAAATCTCTGAAAATATTTATTTGCAAAATATTTTATCTACATGGCTCATCATTAAAGAAACTCTTTTATGGCATGGGGAGGGAAAGAGATTTTACTGGCACGGGCACGCGAGCACTGCTTAGTCAACGCAAAGAGGGCAAAGTTTTGTCATGCACCTCCCAGGAATTTCAGCCAAACTTTCTGCCTGTGCTATAGAAATATTTGGATGCGTCAGGCCTGTTAGGAAAAGGCAGCTTATTCCCAGGGAAATGTTTATGCTGCTGCGCTCCGGAGAGGGATACACAAACATTTAGTGGGAGCAGAAACGTTTCCGCAATGCAAAGTGGGATCCACGGCTCAGCTGCTCCACGCTCCCGTTCTCTACACAGAGGCTTCAGGGATGTAATTCCAGCAAAAGAGAGTCCAGCAAGAGCTTTCCCTTCGCTTCCTTTGGTGAGAGAAGTGGAAAGACTCTGCCGACGGAGACGTTTGCCCATCCCAGCATCCCGCCCATGCCGGCTTTCCCGACTCACACTTTGTCCGTGCCGTAGCTCCGGTAGTCCACCGCCGCCGAGACGGCCACGATGAGGGCCGGCATGCCGTAGCCCACCAGGTAGAAGTATTTCCTGCGCGAGTGCTCGCTCTCGAACACCTCCACAAGCATGATGTAGAGCTGCACGCCCTCCAGGAACATCCACGTGAAGGCCGCCAGGAAGAAGAAGTGCAGCAGGGCGGCGAACACGGCGCAGGCGATCTGCGAGCAGAAGGCAAGCGGCAAAGATGGGTGTTTGTGCAGGCCAAGGCCACCTGAGTCACGAGGGCACGAAGACGTGCTCTAGCTGGGGGATTTAGTGAGGACAGAGCGTGGGGGAAGTCTCCCGTCTCCAAAGGATGCCCTTGACTTTGACTCTATGGGCCTGGGCAGTTCTCCAAGCTTTGATGCACCTTGTGGATACCCAAGGGTGCTTTGCACTAGACATTGCACAAATATCGCATCAATGTTCTGGTCTTTTTAAGACGTGAACAACAACAGGCTTCCAAGGGTTAAGTAAATCCTCACAGCGTATTGAGCTGCGAGTAAATAACACAGGCCTCAAGCAGGTCTGTTTCGGCGCAAAGCAGAAGCAAAACCGCGATTCTATATTTGCTCAGGTTGAGCTCTGTAGCAAAATGAAGCAAGAAGCGAGCCAGCTGCCTTTCCAAAAAGTGTTTGCCTTGATCGAGAAGAAAGGACAAGGAATTTCATCGCTATACGCTGGGAAAGGACTTGGACCAGGGCCCACCAAAGTCATCGCAGTGACTCACAGCGACTCCAAACGGCACTGCAATAAAAGCCACTGTCTCACACACATGACCACATAAGAAATGAAGGTGGAATTAAAGCATTGCTGGAATATCTAATTGTTTAACCCACCAATATCCACCACGGCAAGAGCATGAGGGAGAGCGGGAAGCAGGTTGCCTCTTACCGGCTGGTCTGTCCGGTTGATGCCGATGAGGAAGAGGAGCTCTGCCACGAAGAGGCTGATGCACAGGTTCTTGTGGATGGTGTTGCGGTCGCTCTGGAGGCCGCGGAAGAAGCAGAAGGTGAAGATGCAGATCAGGAGGCAGACGAGCGACAGCAGGATGCCAACCCACGTGATGAAGTCCAAGAGCAGGTCGTGCACCGCATCGCTGTGCTGCAGAGGGGACCAAAAAGCCACTGATCAGCATCTAACAGGCTGTGGGTGCTGAGAACAGACTCCTGGAAATTCCAGACAGAGTGACATTGATGCTGAAAATACCCGGGTTAGTTAGGCAACAAGGTTAGGCAGCCTGGGGACCAAATCTTATGTGTGCCTATGCTCTGCTGATAAAACATCACCGGGTTATTTCTGCATTTGCATTGTGCTTGCTTCCCCCCCAAGAAAGAACTGGGACGCCGAGAATCCCGCCTTGAAGGTATTCCACTACCTTATCCCATCCTGCAAACCTCCGCTGCAGCTCCACACATTTCCACCAGATGTGGTGAAATGCGAGACGACATTACTTAGTCAAATGTAAACACACAAATGCAAAAGAGATGGTCAGCCCCAAGGCTGCTGCTCGGGGCTAAGTGCTCGGAGTCAAGGAGCTGAGGGAGAGAGTGCTGGGAGATCTCCAGGGCCTTTTCGAGCAGCCCTGAGCGCCGCAAGATGCGGCTTTGTGGTGCCCCGAGCTGTGCAGGAGCAGCAGCCGCGGTCCCCTCCGCGCTGGTAAGTTGATGACTCGGGCATCGCGCAGGCTGGCCAGCCCCATAGCGCCGCAGCTCCACAGAAAGCCGGGACCAACTGGAAACGCTGCCCTCCCCGCGGGATAAAGCCCTGCGACAGCCAGCGGGAAGGGGTGATTAATTTATCCATTTTCTTTGCCTGCCTGCCAATGATAAAGCCACATCAAATGTCAGGCGTTTCCTGATATACGCTCTGCTATGTCAGCGCCCATGAGAAAGCGCTCAAACCTTTCAGCACTTTGGCTTTATCAGCGTGAGTGATAGGCATCAAATAATAACGAAAAATGGTGATGGGCTCCCCCTCTTCTTTTTCCTCCTGGTGCTTTTCTCCCCAGGGAGATGTCGTGGAGGAGATGGAGAGGACGCGGGCTCCTTTCCCCAAATGCTCCTGCAGTTCTTGTTGAGCATTTGTGCTAGGGAGGGAACAGCTGCAAGCGTGACAAAGCGGCTAGAAATCATTAAATCATTATGTCCCTTGCTGCAGAGTGGGAAGGAAATGCCCATTCCGCCCTGCTTCTCCAACAGCACCTGGAAAACCAGGAAGATGAAGTGCCCATCACTTTCCTAGCGGCCGCACATTGCTTTATCTCGGTGTCAAGCTAGCTCATCCATCCCTCTTAACTCGGCATGAAAAAATGTTAATGCAAACCCGTGTCCTTGCAAATCATTCTCTATTTCACCTGCAGCTGCCGGGGAGCAGCAGGAGGATGTCTCCCTGCACAGATCCCGGCTCACCGAAGCAGGAGCTTCGGAGACCTAACGAGGGCAGAAGCAAGCGAGCAGCACCCAGGAGGACTCTGGAAGGGTGGGTGGCATGAGGCTGATGGCACAAATCCATGGACCCCAAGACAAAGCTGGCCCTGCACCGCAAAAATGTCCTGTACTAGGGAGCTAGGGACTTAGCAGCCTCTCCAACTGAAGCTAATATAACCTCAGGATTTGTAGATTAGGGATTTGAGCTCCAGTGTTCAAGGAACCGTTTCTCAGCAAGCAAGCAATGCACATCTCCTTTGCCAGTCTCCAAGATGGATGGAAGATTGTCACGGCTGGGCAAGGCACTGAGTTTTCCTAGCACTACATCTGCGCCGGTTTCGCAAGGCAGCTTTTGCGCAGGTTGTTTTCAGCTCGGAAACAACTTATTAAGCAAACTGTGCAAAATGTCAACCAATGGGTTTGCTTCTCTGGATCCCCAAGAAGCAGCACGGGCTTGAGAGAAAGCAACGAACGCTGGGCTAACCTTTAAAAAAAAAAGAAATAAATAACAGATTCAACTTCAACGAATGGTCTTCCACACTAAGTCTTCCCTTTGGGATCTGGGCACAAGCCTGACTCCCAAGCACGCTGAAAGACTTCCTTGACCTTTCCCAGCTCTGGAATAAATCCCTATCTTTGCTTTGTCGAGACCCAGATTACCTCGCTGATGGAAACCTGTGTGCTGGGAGTTACAGGAGCTCTGGTAGCAACCACGGTGGGGTGAGCAGGCAGCCGAGATGCTATCTGGGCTGGAAAACGCCTTGGAAATCAATGAGCAACTCCGGCAGCGCCTGCACACCAGAGCTGAGCTAATAAAAACAAATCCCAGGGAAGGGCAGATTATGACAGAATGACTCTCCCCGAGACGAAGAGCCATTTCCTCCCTTATTAAAAACATCAGTAGAAGAAAACAGCAGCCAAACAGCACTGCCAGCAGCAAAGGACACATTCCTCCGGCTAATCTCTCCCTTTAGGAAAGGCAACAGTAATGTGGTTGGGGGTGTGTGGAGGAATAACAAGCAGTAAATAAAAACCCAGTGTCATTGACTCACTCAAACGTGACTGCTCAGTGCCCAGCAGGAGCTGGCACTGCGCTGGCTTGGGCAGGGACCCAAGTGGGACAGACTTAAACTCCAGTGCGTTGCTCGTGCTGCTCCTTGGATTTGCAGCGGATTCCCTTGGCCCCTGGCACGCTGACTTTTCCCTCTCAGCTGTGGCCCCAGTGGCCTGAGCCAGAGAGATGTTAGTTAGGGGCAAACTCTGTGCTTCGGCGAAGCTAAAATCTAATCAAAGAGGAACCCTGCTTCAGGGAAAGAGGAATGCGAGAGCAATAAACAGGGCTCACCACCGAGGAGTAGCTTGAATGGAATATTTTAGTACAGAGCATCAAGAAACCCTGTGGGGTGGATCTTGCTCGGCAGCACGGTTCCTTACGGTGCCTCTATCCACAGCTCTCGGGAAGAGCTAGGAAGGATGATGATGAATAAATACATATCCCTGCTGTGAAGACGAAGGAAGCAATGGCATCTGCTTGGATTTCTGGCACCTGTGAAATGCAGTGCGCTAAGCGAATTAAATTCAACAGGCAGCAACTTCCAGGCTTCAGAGTAGGTCTTTTTTGATGCATTTCTTCAGGTTGGACATCTGAGCAAATCCAGGCCAAAACTCTGGGGGAGATGCAAGTCACCCGTGAGAAGTCCAGCAGGATAAAACTAGAAACGCTGCAGAGAGCAGGCTGGAATGACAAGCAACCAGGTTTGGGGAGTTCTTCAAGAGATGGCAGATAAGCAACAGCTTTATTTTGTAGGTACCCCATACAAACCATCAGATGTGTCTTTGACATCTCCTTATTCTTGGAGTCCACAGAGGTACCCGATTGCTACTCCTGACACAGGCTCCAATAGTTTTGTATTCTGTATTCAATTTTAATGAAGACATACAGATTTACTAACTTTCCTGTTCATTTAAAGCAGTTTTTTTTTTTTGAGAATTAGCTCTTCTGGTGGTAACAAAATGTTTTGTTTTGCAGAAGTTATCATACAGCAGTTTCAGTAATTTAAGCCTGCAGTTAGCATGCTTTTGCAGTCCTGTACCCACTTCTGCCTTCATTTACTGCTGCTCAATCCCACAAGTGCGAATATATGGGTAAACCAGCACAGCAGTAAGCTTTGCTTGTGCTTCATATCTGAAATGGCTGTATTGCTTTAGGCAACGGACCACTACATTCCATTTAGACTTCATATATTTTTATTCCTTTCTCTTCTCAGTTCGCCTTACGCTTCCATTCCCTAAATAATTAGCATGATGTAATGTGTGTGTGTGGTATAGAATAACATCTGAAAGCTTCGGATTAATTGTTACACTTAAAACACCTCCATTTTTTTTGCATTTCTCTCCTTTTTTTAAAGAAGAGTAAGCTCTGGCACTCTCTACACACTGATAAGCAACATTTATCTGCCCTAAGGTACCTTGCGGCTTCTGTTTTGGGTGGGCTTTTTTAATTGCATTTTCCCACCGGCACTGAACTTGTTTTCTGGCTGCCTATTTTTCCCTTGGTACCTTTAAGACGCATCTGTTATAATTATTATGATGCAGAGTGCAAGCCTCTCTGAAAAAGCAGCTTGTAAATTCTGGAGGGAAGTCTGTGGCAATTATGCAGGTAGAATGGCTTATTTAACTGTGGCCTCTGTCCCACAGCATGGGAGCCACTGGGGTTTGAAGGCACTTAAGGTCACCGGGAGCACCTAACGGATGGGTGCATTAACAACATCTCTGTGCAACTGTAATAATGTTGCTGTAACACAGGGTGAATGTACTTTTTCTCTGATGAAAGCAGGGATTTACAGCGCCAGCCCCTCTCTGCGTCGCGCAGGACGGGTCGCCCTCGTTCCCATCGCTGCAGAGGAAAACTATCTCCATTTCCCAGGTGCAACCTCTGCCTTGAGGGCCTCGGGGTATCTGTTCACTCCAGGCAGGTGATAACCAGCCGAGTGCACACACTTTTCTTTTGAAGATTGGAGCGCCCGGCAAGAAAACGGTCTCAGGCTGCAGAAAGCCATTAACCTGTAAACATGTGCTCTGAATAGGCCATTTCTTCAGACAACTCCCAGGATAATGCCAGAGCCATTTAATGGCACGTCTCCCGGGCGGGTAGTAACTCCTGCAGGATATAATGGATGCTTTATCCCGCAGCAGCCTGTCTGCCCTGCCCCTCTCAGCTGGACCCAGCTGTTGTGGCAAATGAGCTGCCAGGCTCTCATTTCTTCCTTTTTTTTTTTTTTTTTTTTTTTGCACAGCTTTTGTCATGCATGATGGTGCTTTGATATATATTTTACTGTAGCTCTCCACATTCCTCTTCTGATTATTAAGTGAAATAAAAATATACAAAGGAGTGACACTGGAAAACTATTTTAAATAGCTCTTTTGAAAAAAAAAATGTGGTTATGGAAATGGATCTTAAATTTTTGCCCGCCCAGAAGATGCCGGAGACCGCAAGAGCGAAGACACAGCTAGGAGATGTTTTGCAACGAACTTGCTCAGTTCCCTCGTGCAGGAGCACAGTGGGGTTGTCACACTGACCACCAGTTTGTGGCAGCAGCCCGTGGCTCTGCAGCGCCTACCTTAACTTCCACGTGCGCCATGAGCACCGCGAAGTTGGTGAGGTGGTTGCAGGAGCACGTGGTGTGCGTCTTGTTCGTCGTGAGCAGGCGGCACCCCTGTGTGGACCAGTACCCCGTCATGGTCCGCTTCGTGTAGCTCCAGAAGGAACAGTTGGGATTGAAATTTTCTTCTGACTGCTGCGGGGAAGAAATGCAGACATGCAGTAAAAAATGGCGGGGTTTCAAAGGTTTCTAAAGGCACTCGCGTTTCTTCCAGAGGCGCTTTGTAACTCTCACCCTTTAATTTTACATAAACAACCAGCAATGGTTTATATGTCAAGTATTACTTGTCCATACCAGAGAAAGTTAGACTGTTGCTAATGCAAACTTAGTTCTTTGTTCTTGATTAATTTCAGCCA
>JAUBNY010000186.1:48725-61067 GCA_032275445.1 Crypturellus soui
GTTTTCTCTACAAATCCCCTAAACTCATTAACTGAGATGTTGGTCCCAATCAAGTATTGTTACTCATCTTGGTGAACTTGGCTTTCTACACAAAAGCAAACTACAGGACTGAAGTACACACCTTAAAGGAACCCATAAATAAGAGCACATCACGCCTATTAGTACAAACTCTGGCGGTCTGAAGTAGGTCTTTAGCAGAGCGGCAGAGATGAGCAAACACCTCTCAAACTGCCGATGTGGAAATAAAAGACTTGGCAGCTTAAAGACCGTTCACATAAAATGCCATCTTTAATTTATACTTTGTCATAAGCTTCAGAGGGAAAGACACTGAAGACTGAGATCCCCAATGGTTAATCAACCTTGCCTGTCAGGTTAGCTCACTATTAATATTTGCTACCATTGTTTCTCCCCTCTCTCTTTTCAGATATTTGTAGAGTGTCCCACTGTGAAATAGTTTATTCACACAAGCCTCTTATCACATGTGAGGCTTCCTACAGTAGATGAGAGCATTTAAAAGCACTTCTCTGGACTCAGCACTGCGTCCTAGCAGCCACATCACTTAAGGACCTGACATATTTTTACCCACACTTCATACTTTTGGAGACTCAGTCACTTGGCAACATAATAAATTCTTTGTCAGTCAACTTAGCCTGGAGTCGAGGCCATGGGCGACTGGCATTATGAACCTTAAAATATGAACGTACTGAGTAACACAATACGTGCAACTGCTTAAACAAAGCCCAGAGGTTTGCAAACTGCTCAGAAATGGTGCTGAAAGCGCGAGCGACGGCCGAGGCCAGCGAGGCTGGACGTACCGTTGCGACCGTTCTGCTTCAAGGTGTTTGCCGACAGCTGAATGGCGCTCCCGTGGCCCAGGTTCTGCGGGAATTTCAGATCCTCCAGGTTGCCATCCGTGCTAAGTCTTGCAACTTCCAGCTCTGTTTGCAAGAGACACCAGCATTAAGAGAAAGCACTGCTGAAATAATCCCCAGCACGATGCGTCAGAGACACAAAACGAGCTTTCCAGGCCGCCCAAAAATGGAGGAATCAACTTAGAGCGTTTCGCACTAGACTCGTTTTGGACTCCTGTTTCTGTTTAAATCTTTGCCCTGCAGAAGTTTAAAATTTAATTTAAAAAAAGGAAATAAATTCTACTCTCCATGGAAGACAAAAGACAAGCAGGTCTTGCAAAAAAAGAACCTCAGGATATTACGGCTAAAATGAAAATCCAAAAACGCCAGTTCTTTGCCATTGGCGATCAGTACTTTCTGTAAATGTTATCAAGTGCTGGAGCTCTGCACTCACACACGTGGAAACCAGCATTGCTCTCATTCTACGTACGCGCGGTGGGAGCGCTGCTGATTTTCTTTGTGCTTGTTTTTTTTAATTAAAGTCAACAATCAGCTAAATGAAGACACAGATTGGTATGAAATGCAACACAAGTGTGTTACAGCAAGGAGCCAGCTCCCCAAAGACTCCAGCGCAGCCCTCCCTCTCGCGCAGACTTCACATGCAAAGCGAGAAGCAGGAACGGAGGTGCTCATTTCCATGGACTTTGGGGGCAGAGGGATGCCTTAGACCTGCAGACTCTTCTGCAGAGGCTTGTGCTAAGTATTTCCAACCAAAACCCACGATGGATCTCCCTAGTTGCTCTCTAATTAATCTCTGGTCCAAGATTTTCACCAAGTTTCCCAGTCTTTGCTCCCCGTTTTGGGCACTTACGGATGTTGTCGGTGTTCTCGCGGACGATGTCCGTCTTCAGCAGGTTATCGGCCAGCACGAAGGCGCTGTCCTCCACGGTGTCCAGCAGCTTGGTGGCCGCCCGCTGCTGCTCGCTGGCATTGAGGTCCCGCCACGCGCCGAGGGCCTGGGGCTGCAGCAGGTTGTTCACCGTCTCCACCATGGCCTGCAAAGCAGCGGCACCGAGTCACGAAGGGCTCGCGTGGGCCGGAGAGCACCACCAAGAGCTGGACTCATCCGCTCGATCCCCTCCTCCTTGCCCAGCAGTTTGTGGGACAAGCTGTCTCCTCCCCACCTTGCAACCGAGCTCATCATTCATCGCATCGCATGTGAGGGAGGAAAACCTTGGGTTGGGGTTCAAAGGAGGCAGGGATTTGTGGCTCCGGGTTCAGAGTTAAGAAGGAACAAGAGTTAAGGAAGGAGGGAGATGGGGAAGTCGCTAGGGCAACAGATTTCATGTTCACCCAAGAAAGGTATCTAATGTCCAAGGTCTGCAGGGGCCACCCTCTCCAGAGGACGTTTCCCACCACATAACCTCTGGCAGGCTCTTGTGAGGCCACAGAGAGTTTCACTCCTCATGTTCCTCGTCTCTTCCTTCACCTACAAAACCAGCAGGTGCCTTCAGACCTCGAGATACCACTCAAGCTCGGTACCAATTCCATTCACTGCCATCAGCAGGGCAACAACTCCAATGCTTCCCACAGGGCACCTCATGCTCCAGGCTGCCTAGGACAAGGTGCTCTCCCATGTGGGACTTTCCACAGATTAATCCGAATGCGCATTGGGATCGCACGGAACCGTGCCAGTCTCCTGCTTTATAAATGCCATCACTTGACCTACTCAACCTGAGGTTTTTGCTTGACCCAATGTCCCCACTTAGTTACTAACCACAGCTGGCCCAACTACTTGAAACCAACATTAGTTTTTATTGAAACCAAGCACACCGATTACACACAGGTGTAAGGGTTAACACAGACCTTGGCCATCAATCACAGCTCCCTGCTCTTGTATGCAGAGGGAAGACTCTCGTCACATGCCAAAGACTTTTTACCCCCAAAAGTCCTCCAGGCTGGAACGTTTTTCATACCACCAGGCTCCTACTGGAAGGCGGAGCCAGAATCAGGCACCTTTTACAGTAAAAACTTCCTCCTCTCCAACCCCAATTTATTCGCGGCCACTTAACTCACTTGTTTCTGTGCCAAAGCTCTCCTTGGCCTCAAGCAGCTCTTCCCCCTCTCTGGCAGCTACTCCCCAACGCCGTGATTTATGGACAAGGTTTATCCCGAGCCTCAGGCCTTGGTTACCTGAGGCATGGGGTAGCCAATGCTTCCACCCACTGCAGCAAACGGAAATGCTGGGAATCTGCAGGGATTGCCCGTGGGCATTACTGCCAGCACCCGGATAATAGCTTTGCCGTAGGCTGGGACCTGGTTTTGGTGGTATCAGGCAGCAAAACACTGCTTGCTGTCAAGCCTTTGCAACCCAGCGCTGGGGTCCCTTTCTCCCTTGCTGTATTAACCACAAATCAATTGCTTAAAGTGATCATCAAACTCATTTTCCTAAAGAGTAGGGGGAAAAAAAGATTTTAGTGCACTTGGCATGTGCACCTAAAATAAACCGGTTACCTTTAATGGCGAGAAAGAAATATTAAAAATCTATAGCATTTAAGTATGGTTGTTTTTTTAAAAAACCTCTGTAGCTCTTAATGCTTTTCTGTAGTTTACTTTGGTAGCTTATCTCTTTATAGACTAGAAAGGAAGCGTTATTCTTTTCCGGTGATCAAAAAGGACTATTTCACCATGCAGGTCCTATGCACAGTGTTTTCTTAAAAAGACCTTATATTCATGGAAAGCAGAAAATAAGGATGTTTTTTCTCCCCTTTCAATGCAGAGCACAATTTGCATTCCGTTCACTTAGCTCAGCTACTAATGGGGTCTTTAAATCTTTGCTAAACAACACGCTGAATACTTTTCTTAGTGCTCAAATGGTGCAGGGAGTCTCTTTGTACCAGATCTAGCTCCTGGCCTCAGACAGAAAGGTAACGCGTGTTTGCCTAAAGATGAAACAGATGCCAAACTATTTGTGTTAGAGCGAAACATCTGCTGCAAGGATTTTTTTTTCCAGAAAAATTGTTTTCTTACGTGCATTATATTTATTTATCTTTTTTTTTGAACAACGTGCATTATATTTATTTATCTTTTTTTTTTGAACAGCGTGTGTGCATGTGTGTGCATGCAGTGCTTGAGAAGGAGCATCGGTTGGGCCTTTTGCTCCAGCACCCGGATTCCTGATCGGACGGGTGCTGGTTGGGGTTGGCACCCTCTCCAAGCGGCAAACCTGACCCAGCCACTCTGCACCGCTTTGCAAGCGGGGCTTGGATGCAAACTCTGCAGAAAGCTTCCCAAGGACTTGGGGTCAGACACCCGGAGGCGACGCGGGTGTGACCGTCTTCGCCGGCATTACATCAGAGACGAATTTAGCCCGGCGCTTTTCCCCGAGGGTCGCTCCCCTCACCTGCCTGGGTGCATTAATCAAGCGCTCCCTTCGCCGCATTACGTCTCGGAGCGCAGCACTTCATTAGGGCTGAGTGCTGCAGGCTGAGGCCAAGGGGATGAGGTGCTAATGAAATGTTTGCATTTTGGACAGGAGCTGAGGTAGGTGTTTAAATGAAACAAAACAGCTGTTAAAGCAACAGAGCCTCTGGAGAGAGGGATCCCAAGTGGGAAGAGTTGGGCAGGAGAGCCTGGACTGCGGGAATGCCGGCACGCAGGATGAGGACCGGCCTTTGCCTCTGCATTTAGGCTGAGCCCAGGGGTCTATTTGCAACAGAGGCTACAACAGGACGCCAAGAGAAGAGCAAGAACAAGCATGGAAGATAAATCCCTGCATGGTGGATCTTCATCGTGCAATTACACCACACCAAGGAGTGGGAATCCAGTGTAAATACATAAAAGCTATTAACTTGCAGAGAAGAATTTTCCCAAACAAGGGCAGATGCTCACGGTTTCTCGGTTTTATCCTGAGGTTACAAAACAGTAACAAAATGTGAAACTTCCTTTTCAGACACTTACAAATTGGTATTAAAACATGTATTGTCAAAAGGCAACTAATTAGGTGTCTTGCAGTAATTATACACTACTAAAAGGCTGATCCTACATATCCCATTGATTTCCTTTGTGACAGCTGCTTCGTTCTGTAAAAGTGAATTTTGCTTCTTCATTAATTTTTATCTTTCCCCCCTCTAGAAATGCCTGGTGAGAGTGACTGGCTAAGCCACACAGCCTTCAACCTAGCAGGGTATACATGTATATATTCATTGATATCACACGCATCTAGTTATGTGTCTCTGTACCAGCCCCAAGGCACTTGGACAAAAGCCACGTTTTGCGATGCAGAATCCACTTTTAGCTGGGAGTTGGTGCTGGAGAACATCGGGGGCTGCTGGACCTGTTCATCTCGGGGCTCTCCTGGCAGGTTGGGAACAGTTTGTGTTCCCAAACGCGGCCCTGAGCTCAGAAAACCCCCTCAGAAAACACCCGTCCTGCTCGTTACCTTTTGTCTAGCCAACAGCTGATGCACGAACCGAAAAACCCAGGGGACTGACAGGACATTTCCAAGGGTGCTTGAGAAAACCCTGGTTCCTGGGTGCTATGATTCAACTTATGTTCAAACTTGCTGTTTTCAGGCCTGTGGGTGCTGCTCCCGAGTAAATGCATCACCATCCTCATCCTCATCATGGTGCACAGCATGCACAAATATTATTAGCCCGCTCGTTAACGGCGGCTTGAGGTTTTGCTGCAAATCAGCAGAGGGGAAAAAAAAAAACTGCACAAAAGCCCTTTCAGGTCCGCAGTGGGCAATGAAAATGGAAAACCCTATGGAGGGGATTGCTCCGAAATGTGGATGTGGTTTAAGAATCACAACATTATTCCCTTTTTCCTATTGGAAAGTGATTTTTTTTTTTTTTAAAGCCTGCCTGCTTCCTTGCTCAAGGACAGCTTATTTTTCTCCGCATTCATATGAAACACCCCGTGCTAAAACAAACGCTTTCCTTAAGCTGTCATTATCCGCGAGACTCTGAACTAATTGAGTTAAAGACACAATCAATTTCTTTGAGGGCGAGTTCAGCTGCAAGTTGTGCTCCTGCTGCCTCTAGCCGTGAAAGAAAAGCCCCATTAGAGGAGAAACTCACATTAGCTGGGAATATATTGGTGCAGCCCAAGGGAACACTGCTGATCCAAGGGTGTCTTGGATGCAGGCATGCCGGGATACGCCATTCTGGCAAGGAGAGCGCACAGAAAGGGACCAACATGGGATACACTTGGCCTTTTTGGGGTAGGAAATGTACAGCAGTCTATGCCCCATATGCAGGAATCACACGTCGAGCTCTGCTGCTACGTGGGACTTCGCATCAAAAACGCATGAGCCCTTATTGCTCGCGCTGCTGTTAAACGAGGAAAATGTCACCAAGTTCTGTTTCCTGGCTGGGAACTGCCTTCCAACCTCTCTCTGCGGCTCTCCACCCTCACCAAGTTCTTCTTACAGCTTTCTCTTCTCAATCCCAATTAAAGGGTGTCTGGGGTCCAAACACAGGAGACAGCTTCTCACCGGGAAGCCCAGGCAGTCTCCAAGGCTTCTTCCAAAGCAACAAGGCCACCATCATCCTCCCTGAAATGCAGCAGAATGCCCTTGGAATGAATTTGTGGGAAAGGCAATGCACGCTTAAAAATAAACAAGTCATTCAGGTGCCTCCTGCTAGCCTTCTGCACGGGAATGGTTGGCACCACTGCGTAAACGGCCTGGGAATGCACTGCAACAGGAGGAAAGGCACTGACCTTTAGTAAAATTAGGCCGTCCACAAAATGCTTAACGGGGGAAATAATGATCCAGCACGAGGCGTGCAAGGCTTGCAATCCCGGCTTTGAACTACCAATAATCTCCCAATGGAGTATACACACACACACAGAAAAACCAGGAGAAATAAAAGAAGGTTACAAATTACAGGTTATGGTTTTGCTTCGCTTAGTCTACCAGGAAGAATATTTTAAGGTCAGAAGGCATCCAAAGGGCTGAAATAAAAGGAATTGATTGGGAAGAAGGAAATAACAGACGATCCTTTTCATCTAATGAGATCCTCCCCGCTGAATAAGCTGAGAACTGCATTTATGAATCATCTCGCATTCGCTGTCCCACTGTTTGGGATTTGAGACTATACAAGCAACAGCCAGAATAATTACAGAGGGGCCAGGGGCAACGCCATGGAGAGGAAACCGGCTTGCAAACAGCGAGCGTTTATTTGACAGAAGAACCAGCAGCCTTTACGGGCACTCCTAGGGAGCCCATGACATCCGTCCCCTCTTCCTGCTGCCCCATCCAAGGGACCCTTCCCCCGACCCCTACAGCTCTCTATAGGAAGGCTTTTCCCTATGGAAAACTACTTTTTTTTTTTTCCAGTTTTGCCACGTTACAGGTGAGAATCTTAGCACGCAGCTTAGCTCTGGGCAGAGGGACACCCAGCCCTATGCATGAATATTTACACGCGGCGTTTTCGACGCCCGCAACAAAGCCCGCGTCGACGCTTTGATCCCCCCTTGCCCTCCCAAGGGGCTCACTGCGGCGGCGACGCGCAGGGCAGGGCATTTCTATTCGCCTCCTCTTGCCGGCACGGATCAAGCGCGGGTGCCGCACGCTGGGAAATATATTAAGTTCACAGAGCTTTAACAAAGGGCTAGCAAGCCGCGGGCACCCCGCGGCGAGCCGCGCTCCTTTCCCGACGTCCTTTTAATTGTATTAAATGAAAGTTTGGGGCGCTTTGATGCTTGCGGGCCAACGTGTCGCTCTCACAAAGCAGGCTGCTGAAAGAGCTCCCCGCAGCTGGGGTTATTGTGTTGCACTGCTCGAGGGTTTATTCCGGGCGCTTTAATGATGACACCCCAGCCCCATGACACCCGGTCCGAACGTCAGCGCAGGGTAGGCAATGAGCACAGCGGGTGGCACCCGCAGGTCAAGGGACCTCGGGATCAGGTTTAAGTCTTCCATGTTAATGCGACACCAACATCTGAATATTAAGATTTATTTTTTGTCCTTTCCTACCCTACCTCTGCTCCTGGAGCCTGGGGAAATGCACCCACGGCATAAGGCAGCTGTGTAAGGGAGAGCACACGTGCTGCGGGGTACAGGAGAACTCTGTGTTGCCACGACCCTCTCCCTGGCCCCACAGAGATCAATACTTGCACTGTCCGCACCTCCCGTGCTCCGTTTTCAGGCGAGACACGTCCCCCGCCGTGACTCACCCTTCACCACGACTTCTGCAAACCGCCCCCGGGGACGGCGTGCCAGGGACGGGCGGTATCTGCGGGAGGAGGCAGCCCAAGCGGGCGCCGCTTCAGCTATCTTTAGTCCCCAAAATGCCACGTACGCGCTCCAAGCTCTCCTTCCTCAGCGGCAGACAAGCACCTTTCCATGGCAATTCACTCCATCTACTTTAGACGCCCGCCTTAGGGGACAAATCATGTCTGGGAGAGACCCAAACCAGCTCGTGGAGGATACTGTGGTTCACTAAGAGACTAGACACCTCACATCATAGGCAAAAATGCAAAGAAAACTCAACATGGCCAATTTGACCATCATCCCTCCACGGAAGAAACCATCCAGCAACAACCCGGAGCCTCCTTGGCCGACCAGACCTGAATTAAGTGATGTTACTTAAATATCACCATGAATTACACATCCCCAGGCAGCCATCTAGTCATTACTATATTAATATGATTTGATCATGTCACTCTTTGGTTGCTTTTTTTGCTGCGCTTTCAATAGAGAGATTTTACTATATTCACAACTAAAGAAAGAGCATCCATAATCTCTATCTCCAGTAAATAAAATCCCTGAGCTTTTAACTCAACAAACGTTATGACATTTTACAGGCAAATTAAATCAATATTTGTTTTAATTACGGAATCACCCAGAGAGATAAGATGATAATCTGATACTGCTTCCCCACAGTCTCACATCCGAATACATTACCAAATTTCCAGTTCAGCTTTACTCACTGTTTATTTTATTCATTTGGTTTGTGCTCAAGAGGGCTTTATATCTCCATTCTCATGGGGGCTGTCTCATGACTTCTTTTATGTGTGTTAGCCCAAGGAAACAGCTAAAATTGGTATTAGCAACTACTGTCTTCCCAGATCTACCTGTTTTCGACCGCGTTTCTGGTTTTTGCAGTCACTGGACATCTCCTGGCATGCTTCCCAGGGAGCTCTCGTCTCCCATGGACTCCACCAGATCCAGGATTCACCATCTAAGATTGTTGCAAAAGCTGCTCGATTGCCTCAGCCAGACAAAATACTTCACTGGGTGGTAAAGGGTAAAAAGTGGCCCGTGATGGGAATATCTACACTCACGCTTAATTGCTATTGCAGATACTCTTCCCCCATAAGGTTTTTTGATGTCTTCAGCTACACAGCTTTCCAAATGGAAACATACTGTATGAAAACATGCCTGGATGCATTATTTTAGCTGCAGATAATACAGAGCTGAGCCTGAAAGGTTCACTTAGGTCATCTACTTCATTCTTCAATTCCTCCGCTTCAGGACTGTCCTTTTTTACCAGCTTTGCCAGTATTTAGCCTAAACGACTCAGGCAATAAACTTCCATCAGCTTTTGTCTGTTGAAGAGGTAGGGGCCTGATTAATGTTTAAACACACAAGCAGACTTTCCAAATGAAAGGGAAAGAGGGCTTGAAATTAGGGATAGGCTTAAGTCTTTGCACAAGTGAGGCTTTCCTTTATAAACTTCAAGCTTTCCGTAGAATGGATTAAATTCACTATTCATAATGGCTTGAAAGGAGATAAAAAGCCCAGGGTGGTGCAATTGCAGAGAGCAATCTCAGCGATCCAGCCCCACGTGCTGAATGAGGCCAGTGCTCCCCAAATAAAGGTGCTACCAGCTGTAGCAAAGGGTGCTCGGAAGAGAAATTCAAGCCCCCTCCAGAAATGCAGGTTTCACATCGACACCTTGCTGTGTTACACACTTATATAAATAACCAACCATCCGTAAGCACAATATCAAGGGCAGCAAATTAAAGGCACAGAAATTAAGAGGTAAAACACTCACGCGTCTTAAAGCAACGTTAACTCACCCACGTCACACACACAACTTTATATGGCTGGAGCAGGTGCTACAAAGCAAGGTGACAGGATAAATATAATGGCAACCTGAGGCCCTGCTAGAAACAGGTCTCTCCAAAACTAAAGGATCATCTTGTTCACCCAAACCAGGACGTGCGGCTGCCAAACGCAGGCTGCAGCTGGGTGAATTTTATGGCAAGTTGCGTTCTCCAATTTAAATTTAGCTCCTCCTTGCTGCATCCTTCTGCGCTGCATTTCATTAGGATTCTGCCCCCCCCCCGCACACCAAGCGCTGCCACTCGGAAGCGTTCCTGAATTTTCAAGTGTAAGGAAAGAAGGCAAAGCAAGGAAAATGCACGTAGCAATTACTCCTCGATGGTGGCAATGACACTGTAAATGCACGTGTGCACTGGCTTGCTTATTCCAGGGGACAAATGGATGTTGTTAGAGTTTTTTGCAATTTATGAATCAGTTTTGGCCTGATTTTTCTTCAGGTCTGGCCAGGTGGTGGCGAGTTACGAGGTTCTCGTGCTGTCCTGTCACCTTAACTGTAGCCCTTGCTGCCACGGGGACACCAAACCCCAGGCACACGGAGATGAGCCCCACTTCACCCAGCCGCTCAGCGCAACAACTTGACAGCAGTAAAAAACAGCAAGAAATACCTGGACATAGGCCCTGCAAGAGCGCTCCCTTTTCTGAAGCTGAGTCCACAAAGACAGCAGATTAAAGACGGGATAGAAAAAACAAGTTAGTGACAGAACAAGGAGAAAAAAAAAAAAAAAAAAAGAAAAATTGAAGAAAACACCTACAAAAACCCCTCATTTCTCTTTTTAAACAGCTCCTGGAAACAAAGTGAATTGAAGGAAGCATGCGGGTTAGGCAGTAGTGGAAGGGCTGGCTGCTGAAATTCGGGTTAGTCCTTGTTTTTCAGTTAAGTGAAGACTGGGAACTTTGCAAGAGCGGTTGTTAGATGGTTGGCGCCACGGAAATCGAGTGACACTGCTCAAGAGGCTACGTCTCCCCACAGCTCTGCTGTTCCCCAGTCATCTCTGTGCCAGATGAGGCTGGAAAGGATGGGGCTTATCCTTAACTGCATCACGGCAGCGTGGGCTCAGCCTTGGACGAGCAGGACCGCTTACCAAGGAGAGGGATGCTGCGTCCAGGACAGAGCATAGCCCCATGTGCACAAGCACATGGAGCTGATCCCCTAGCACTGCAGTCTCAGTGGTTTTTTGGGGCTGTTTTCCAGCCCTCTCCCACTCCGAGTTGGGCTTTTGACCTCATTGCTGCAGTGTCTCCAACCTTGGGGATACTCAAAGGCTGCCTGGACACGAGTCGGGGCAACCCAAACAGAGCCGGGCATAATGCAATGCCTAGTTCAACTTTGTAATTCCTGAATTTGCAACAGTAGAAACCATCCTCTGGGTAAACTTGGCCAGCACGAGGACTTTACAGGAGCAAACGGAGATCAAAGAAAGCTTTGCTGGAAATTACGGAGATATTCACTCCGGGGTCTCGCTGGGCTGCTAAGGAGCAATTACTAGCTTAATTAAGCAGGGTCCAGTGGAAAGCGTAAAGCTTTTGGGGACAGCAAAGTGGCTGCTGGAAAGAGGAGGGATTTTAAAAAACCTCTGATTGCGCCAGTTTATTGCAATTCATCATACAACAGCTTGTAAAAAAAGAAAAATAAACCCCCACAAAACAGCACAGGTGACTACTTTCAGGTGGAGAATTAAGGCAAATCGTCAGTGCATTTCCTTTAAGGATTAAAGAAATATTTAATGGCTGGTCCTTGGTGTAGTTCTTCTTTTGGACTAAACAGCACTAAGCAAAACTCTTTGCAAACAACTTTTTTTTTCTTTCCTTTCCTGTAAATGCTCTTGATCAACCAAGGGGAAAATGGAGCTGTAACTCCACAGCCTTTTGCTCGCCCGGCCCCGCTTCCAGGCGAGATTCGGCATTCCCGTGTGAGCGCAGAGCAGCTGCTCTTGCGAGGAATTAAGTGGGCGACGGGAGCAAGTAAATCCCAGAGCCCGTTGCCTGGCTCACCGGCTCGCGACGCCGCTTTGCAGAACTCCACATGATCCCGAAATTTCATGTGGGGATTTGATCCGGAGGAGCCTGTTGTGGTGGTGGGAAGGCTGGGAATGAGGGGGACGGGCCCTGCTCTGCCCAGCAGAAGTGACGGGCCCTGCTCTGCCCAGCAGAAGTGACAGGACCTTGGGGACACCTCGGGAGCATTGGGAAGGGCACGGGGACCACAATCCTGTAGCCGGTTAGTGCGTGGCATTAATATCCCGTTTTACCTGCCGCCGCCATCGCTTCACAATGAAGAACCATGGTTTGATTGCAACAAATAATGTTATGCCGATGGGACGGTTAATACGACTGCTACCTACGTTGTTATAAAACAGCTGGAAGCAGCGCTAATTAAAAGCATCGGGATGACCCAGTTGGCAGCACATGCAAAGC
>JAUBNY010000186.1:76710-90817 GCA_032275445.1 Crypturellus soui
GAACTTTCCCGAGAAAAGTTCCAAGAGACCCAAAAATGCTGAGAAATCCCTTCCCCTCCCACGGCTCCGTCGTAGCTAGGCACACATCGTATTTAAGCCCCCCGAGGCTGTGACAGCTCTCAGGCACCCTGCCTTGCGCACGGATTTTACGACCAGGTGCAAGGAGCTCCAGCGTGAATTATTGCAGCCTCCACTAGTGAAAAGTAATATGAGCTTCTCTAACGCCCCGGGAAGGGTCAAAGGCCCCATTGTAGAGGGCTCCAGGCACAAGGACGATGAAGTGCATCCCTTGCCCTGGGCAGTTCCTGGCTTACGAAGTGAGAAAAAAGTGACTTTGCTCCTGATGGACGTGGTGGATGCATGGGAGGGTGTGAAACAACAGGTCCTGGCCTCGGGATGCTTTCAAGACCCACAGGGATTTGTCCAGCTCTTCTCTTGTTTGCCAACAAGACCAACCTGGGCAGATCTCGGGGTTCTGACACTCCATCACGTGGTTGTAATGCTCCATCCCTTGGTTATGAAGCTCTTAGTCATGAAGTTATGAAGCAGGAGATGTCTCTTGATGGCAGTGGTCATCATAGGAGGTGAAAAATGTCCTTGGTTGATGCCCATAAGCCTTCATGCCCTGGCAGCAGCATTAATGAGGAAAGGGGAAACCCAGCTCCTTTATTTTTGGTTTTGGCAACTTTTTTTTATTAGTCCTCATCCATAAAATCTGCATAAAATACCTTTTTTTAGAACTATCCACCATGGACATCAGTATTTTGCTTCAGACTCTGGTCAGTTACTGATTCCCGATGTGTGTGTGCCGCTTGACCACAAGCTTCGCAGGGAATCGCCCCAGCATTAAGCGAATCAGAAGGTACCTGCATCACAGAATAGACAGCAGCACTGCAAACGGTCAGGAAACCCAGGAATCAAAGACGAATGTTTCGTTTACGTGATCCAAACACATTAATTCAGGAGAATGCTGAGAAATTTGTCGCTGAATACGGCTGGTAAAAGTCCTTGCTCTGCTTCTGCCAAAATTCCTCTCAGCAGAGCCGGCTGCTGATCCCCCCTGTGAGGCAATTTTGAAGTTCAGTAAATAAATTCTTGCAACTGTTCGGTTTTGACAGATTTTTTTGTGCAAATTCCGCTGGAATTCAAAATTCCCTTTTTTTTTTTTTTTTTTTTTTTTTTTCAGCAGCGATCCCGCTGAGACAGGCCCTCAGGAATTTGGGGAACTTGTCGTCCTTTTCCTCATGAATAAAAATGCTGGATATTTTATTTGTTTGTTTATTTATTTTTATGATTTATGGAAGCCCATTCCGCTTTATTCCACAAAGGGAAACATGGTTGTTGACCTGCCAGGAGCAGCGTTTTGCTGTGCGCCGCTTACTGAATTTGTGGGCACTGTAATGCACACCGGAGCCAAGCAGAGGGGCTAATGAAATACAGACAAAACCAGGACTTTTTAGAGAAAAACCTGCAGACCTACAGGGGAGGCTGCCTGCATCCCTAACTGTGGTCCTTTGCACATGCAATCCTCTCTGGAAGAACAGAACGGATGCAACGGTGCAAGGGATACGCTTGCTAAATAGAAATTACGAATAAACATGCTTCATCTAGAGCCATCTTTTGTATTTTTTTGTGATTTTAAGGCTCCCAGCGTGGCGTAGCTGCAAAGGGAAAGATGAAGGTAGGCTTGGCCATGCTGAGCTTGAACACGAAACTCCTCTGTAAGGTGCTCGCAGCAAAGTCCCGCACTGAGCCAAGGCTGCAGCTCTTCTCGGAGGCAGTCGAGTTCTTTTAAATACCATTTTCTGACAGTTTTCCAGCAGAAAGAACTGTCCAGAGCTGATGTGAAGCAAGAGCAACACAACTTAGAGCTGCAGGATGGCAGCCCTCGCCTTCCGAGCAAATCTTGCAGTTATCAAGCCAAAATTTACTTGGCTGAAAGGCTTCAATTCCGAGGGCTGCCACAGGGGAGCCAAGTTACAGCCTCAGCAACAGGGCTCCACAATGTTTATCTGCTAGTCGGTATTTAGGAGGCATTTGTTAAGTCTGGGATTTCCACGAGCGCCTTTGAAGAGGACCTGCTTCACAGGAGACAAATCTTCCCCTGAAATATTATTATCACGTCATAGAGTTTCCTAAAAATACCTCAAAACGCACACAGAGGCAAGAATAACACGGCAGTCACTGCTAAGGCAATTCAAGGGCCAAAGCGTGCTCTAAGACCAAATATTTTAGAAGAACTAGAGCCACCGGTATGGAGGAGCAAATCCACCTTCTCCAAACACCTCTGATCCCAAGTCAGCAGCCCCACAAGCGTCAAGCTGGTTATAACAACCATGTAACCCAAAGATGTGCTGTAGACTGGTCCTACTCCATCTTAAAAGGAAGCCTTGGAAATCCGTGGACCTGGAATCCGATCGCTTGTATGATTTATTTGCCATCTCCTCCCCATTACACAAATATAAATACAACCGGCACTTCTCTGCAGCCCCGAAATGATCCAGAATTAATACCAGATGACAAAACGGACCGTGCTCCAGGAGGGGAAAAGTTACAGCAAAAGCTCCTTCCCATTAATGGGGTCATTCATTCCTATGGCCACTCTTCCACAGGGGAGCAGGCCATAAATAATGCAGCTGACATCTAGTTATAGACGATTATATCTGACATAATGAAGTTATAATGGAAGGAGTTTGCACATTGTTCGGTTATTAAGTGCCCATTTCTTGTCCCTGCACCAGGTGCAACGGTGATAGGCCATACAAATCATCTAGAAGAAATGCCAAAATGGGCTCCCTTACTGATAAAGCCCCGCACATGTTTATTAATTTAACAGCTTGTCTTATGTCTCCCCCATCTGCTCATTTAAAACAGTTATTTGCCCTATAAATATTTCAAGCAGAGAAGTGTAGCCAAAAATTAGTCTGGCAGAAAGGGGAGGGGAAAGGAAAGGAGGTAGGGAAGGGTCTCAGTGCCGTGTTTGTCCTCCATGGCTGTCCCACCTTGTCCAAGGTGGGACAGCCTTTTCCAGGCACTCCCTCTGGATTAGGGATGCTTGAGACCATGACTCCGTAAAGGGCTCTGGTCTCCAGCTGCTGTTGCTGGCAGGTTGGTGGAAACTTCCACCACCTTGAAAACTGAACGCATGGGGGAAAAGCACCTTCCAGGCAGAGCTCTACACCCAGCGGGGGCATCTCAAGAGGGTTTGAGCTTACGATGCCCTATGGGGAATAATGTCTCAAGCCGCCTTTAGCAGCTCGTGATGTTCCCCACTAAGTCATTTCCAGGACAGCTTTAGCTAGCTGCTAAAATAAAAAAAAATCTAGCTAAAAATGCCTTTTTTTTTGAATAATGGAGAAGGAGTTATACAACTCCCAGACTCACTCTTTTTCCCTCCCCTTTCCCGCAAATGGGAGCGATGCTGCTGTTCCGAACCGCTTCCAGAGGCTCTGGGTGTTCTGGTTGTCATCAGCCTTGATGCCAACGGAGGGATGGAAAACGCTTCAAACTCATGCCCAACGCATGGCCATTGGCGTAGACCACAGTGGTGTGAGGCTGAGGGGCACCCAAGCTGAGGGAATGGCCTTCCCAAGGCCAAGATGCCGACGGGAAGAGATTCCATGCGTTTTGGGTTGCTGCAACTCACAACAGAAGTTTGCTGCAATGACCAGGACCTGAACTGCGGCCTAAGCGACATCGCTCCCTAGGGAAAGATGCTCAGGAAGGACGTGAACCTACCAAAGTGCCTATATTTGCTGTGTACGTATAGAGCTGGGAGCCAATAATCACCATGATCCCATGTTTTGGAAATATCCTGGCTCCAGGTGTATTGGTCTCTGAAACATCTGGTCTCTCTGAGCTTCACCTTGAAGGAATACTTTGGAAAAAGTGAGCTCAACAGGCTACAAAAAAGCTGCAAAAGCCCCGCATCTGTTTCATGTTCAATACGATTCCACACATGCAGTAAACCCTGGTTCTATAAAGCTCCATCGGCAGTTTTAGCACACGGATGCCGTGAGCTTCATTCACTCCATTCCCCGCATTTTAGCACCCAGCAGATTTTTAGTTCAAACACTACATTCAATTTATTGCTGTATATGATAACTTCATAAAAATCCCTCCCTAAGCCGGCGGACAAGGGCCGCTCTTATCTTGGGACTTCTTGCTCTTGTCAGGAACAAGAGACCTTGTTTTTATACACGGGTTATGACCCTCAAGGCTACAGGATCACAACCCAGGGGTAAAAGAACGGGTCTGTCCTCACCTGCCCATGCTTAGAATTTAAGATGTGGTGAGATGGGACCCTCTGAGCCAAGAAAGAGGCTCCTGATATACTAACACCCGATAACCAATACGGGGTGAGGAAAAAGAAGCATCTTTATTAAAGAATGCTGACTCAGGCCTTTATTTTTATTAAGTGATTTACAGTGTCATTACCAAGTTGCTATACGGAGCAGCGGCTCAGAGTAATTACCTGGTAATGTATGATGACACTAATGCACTAGCAAACTACTGCAGTTTATCCCCTCCGCAAGTCTTGTGCCGGGACGCCAAGAGGCGGGTAAGAATGCCCCGCATGCACAAACAACACGGGGAAATGTCACCGGGGGAATTTTATGTTAAAAAAGAAGAAGGAAGAAGCCCCTGCAAATAAATCTGCTGTCTGAGAACCGCAGCTGCATAGGCCTGCAGCAGCACTGAACAGGCATCGCTTTTGATGCGGGAAACCAAGATGTTTTCATATTCCCAGAGTGGTTCCCTTCATATATATATATATATATATATCTATATATATATATATTTATTTTTTGTCACAGTATGTGTAACATCAACCCATACCTGCAAATCACTCTGCAGTGACACCCTGGAAAAGTAAGGTGGGAGGAAGGACCAGGGGGACACAGATAATATCATTTCTTATTATTCCTTTAGAACCATTTTCATTTCCAAGCTCCCGTAAATAGTCAGGAACCTCATTCTGCAGAGGATGAAACAGCCTCCGGGAGCTCAAGAGGTCCCTAAAACCAGTGGTTTTACGAAGGCTGTCCTAAAATAGCACTCTTGAAAATGCCAGCTCTGGGAATCATGTGGAAGCAGCAGTGATAGCTTAAGGGTAGTGGTGTTTTTGCATCCCTTAAAATTAGTAAAGTGCCTTCCTTTAGCATACAAACCCCTCAGGCCGCTTTGAGGAGCGTGGACGGGTCCATAGTCACGATGCCCCAACACGAAAGGTGGTTCTGTCCTTTGGAACACCAGAGCTGGATGAAGAGCCATCCTCTGGAGCAAGGGAATCTCCCCTGACCTCAGGAAAACCCAGCAGCAAGGACGACACTAAGGAAACTCAAGCCTGAATGCCCGCACGGCCATCCCTGTACAACATGACTTCCCCAAACTGCTCCAACCAACGCCCCTGCATGGCCCCTGCATGGCCCGTGGCCCCTCTCCATGGAGATTTCTGAGCACCTGACACATCCCGAGGCCCTCGGGCAACGCGCGCACGCAGAGCCACGCGAGGACTCACCCCTGGATGGCGGCCTCTCCACGTCCGAATCCAGGTGGATCGGTGGGGCAATGTAGGAAACTTGCCCGTGGTGAGCCTGCCCTGTGGACAAATAAGAGCTTTAGTTTGCACGATTTCCTCGTAAGAGCTAACACGGTTTACTGTTAAACACATCACATTTTTTCAGGCACCGTATTAAAAACAAGTCTGCAAGTATTTTGCTCTGTTGTCTACTTTTATGTTCACTGAAATTCAGAAGGAAGACGAAAACACATCTTGAAACACATCATGAAAATATATCATGAAAACACAACACATTTCTTTTGCTTCTCCCAAGCAGACGTTGATACTCTGCTGAATTTTAGTGATATTTATTTTACCACTACCGTCTTTCACAGCAAATTGCTCTCCGAAGAGGCCACGCAGCACAGAGAACAACCTATTGCAAATCTGGGGAAGAAGGCCCTTCAGCCTCTTCTGACTGCAGAAGCACGGCTGGGAGACAGCAAACCTGCAGCAGAAAGTGCTGCACAAAGGACACCTGCACCTGCTTCTTCCAGGAAGGGAGCAGGGATTTGCACCTCAGCGGGACCTTTCCAGTTCCCACGACTCCCGCACAGCTTCTGCCTTTAGTGCTAAGGATCTTCCAATGACCTGGAGGCAACCACAGCGAGAAACTTTTACTTATAATAAAAGTACATTGCTGTAATTCATCTGTTTACCCTAACAATTTCTGGGGTTGTTAATCCCTTCTTCTAAACAGGAGGAGTTAATGACACAGAGATTATGGAACAGCTAGAGTAACCTTCCCCTTTCAAGTCATATTCGTGTGGCAATAACAGCAGTTGATTCCTCTTACGAGGCACATTCCAAATAATTAATACGGCTCCCGGTTGACACTTGCTGCTGCTCCAAGCCATTTCCATGCAAGTGCTGCAGAGAGCGGGAATCCGGTACCGTCTTCAGGCTTCTTTGTAATGACATCCAGGAACACCACGAATGCAGCACGTCGGTACACGGAACATGGGGAAAACATCCCTTCAGGAGGATAAAACATGAATAGAAAAGGAGGGAGAAGAAGAACTTTGCCTGGGTGGATAGGAAATATATTTACTGCTTTGCATAGGGAGACTGACTTCCATAATTTGCATTATCAGCCATTAGGGCAACTGGATATTACTGAGGTCTAAAACCTAGGGGCATCACTCCGAGCCCATTGCCAAGGGCAGGACCAGCGTCTCTGTCACCTGGGGGCAGCCTCACCAAGAGGATACAGGAACATCGGTGGTGCTGAGGACTAACGCTTATTCGGACATTCATTACGAGGCAGGAATAGCTACGGGAGCTTATGAATAATTTATAAAAGGCTTTACTTAATACGGAGGAAGTGGTAGCATCAAACGCTCAGTTGAGATAAAAGCAGCAAGCTTGAGAGAGCTGTGACTTCCTTGCTGTAGAGGCAAACATTGCACAAAAGCTGCTAATAAATCAAATTTCACGTTTTAGCACTGACATAAATATATATAAAGAAACATAAACAATTACTGTGCTTTATCTTCTGTGCATGAATGCCAAGGTAGGTGTCAGATTGAGGCTGACAGCATGGGGTCAGCTAAGGCAGTCACAAAGAGTGACTGGGCACGTGGTGCACAGCAGTGCCACTTTACTGGGAATTTGGGGTGCTGAGGTTGAGTCCCGGCTCAAGAACTGAGGGACTTCAATCAAGAAACATCTCCAGTGCAAAAGGACAGCAACAGAAAAGGGAGAAGAGTCCAAAAATCCCAACATCGGGCTCTTGTGCCTGACGCTGGTAAGGGAAGAAGCTGCCAATGTCAGCCCCTGCCTGAATTTGGCAGAATGCTCCAAAACCAACTGCACCTCTTTAAAAAAGCGGCCCAGATTTCAGTTAGTGAAAAAAAAAAACGTGCTTCTGAGGAGATACCAGCGGTCAAGCTGCTGGTGGGAAACTGGACATAACTGGGCATTTTGGGGAGAAAAATGTAGAGCTGTTAGCAGGCCAAGACAAGGGAGGCAACGTCTGCAGCTTGGAAACAGCTGCAACTGTTTCCGAATGAAGCAAATGGTAATCTGGCCTGGGGCGACCAATTTCATTTTTGGGGGGGATTTGATGCCTTCAAAAACCCGTCCCTAAGTGATCATGGAGCTGGGGACTGTGCTGGGCTGCACATTCCAAGATCATCCCTCCCATTCCCTTTCATTTCCCAAATCAGTGCTTTTTTCTCCCTTTTCTTCTCTCTATTCCCGGGCCTTTTGAACTCCACAATCTGCGTGCAAACGTGGAAAAAAAAAAAAAAAAGTACAGAGAGAGGAATTAAAAAGCTGGTGGGTTTGTGAACAAACTCTTCTGACATGTCATTAAACAGATTTCACTCAGATCCCGCGCTCTGCATATATCCCAATTCTCCCCGGCAGCCTTTTCCTCCCGCCTTTCATCCGAGGCCGCTTTTACAAAACAGCCTTTACAAAACAGCCTTGGTTTCCTCGCTGCCTGCCCTTCCCTACTTTGCATGGAGAGCTTGCCTTTAAAGAGAAGCTTTTTTACGGGAGGAAAACCTTGGAGCAGAGGGAGAAGGGTCACGAGGAGGGGCAGGAAGAGTGAGGGCAGAAGCGGGGAGATGTTTAGCTCAGTCGCTGTCATGCTCAGACCTCAATATTTAAACTAATGCAAGGCCCTAGGGGATGCCTCACAAGACAAACCCAGCCGCAAACCTGGGGAAAGCGCCGGCATTTAAAAACATTATTATAACGCGTGGATGAGATGAAGGGATTCAATGCAGTGAATCCTGGAGAAGATGGTGCCTACCTGCAACCTGGGACTGCCCAGAATGGGGTTAGCAGCAGTGAACACCGGAAAAAAACCCAGAGAGGAACCTTGCCTCGTGTCAAAGAGTGAACGTGAATGGGCAGCACTATGCCAGCTCCCATGGGCTTGCTCCCTGCTTCTCCCATGGGAAGGTCCATCCCATGCGCTCTGGTGGCCATCCCAAGGCTCCTCCTCCTGTTCGGCACAACCGCGACTCCCCAACGTCACAGCACCAACTGGGACGGAGGCAAAGCGTCCCGGAGGGACCTGCTGCCTCCCAGCCCAGCGCGTTGCCCTGCTGCAGCGTTCCTGCTTCCATTCCAGTGGCAGAGCTTCAACTGCGGGGCTCCAATTCCTGCGGCGAAGCGTCCAGGAGATGGTGCCGGGGTAAGAGGTGCGTGGTAGGAGACAGGCCTGAAGCAGACAGTGTCTCCTGGCTTCCAGCACCGTGAGCTTTGCTCCAGGGACGTGTCACTCTCCCTCTGCTCCGCTCGTGACAGCCGGGAGCAGGTGTCCGCTCTCATTAGGGACAGGCAAGGAGATGAGGGAGTTATGTTCCAAGTGAGGCAGAGCGCCCTAATGTACTCTGCTCGCTGCTTTGGATCCGCCGCGGAAATCCCGGTACCGCTCTCCTGGCTCTGCTTCCATCACACTGCCAGCACGGGTTCACCCAATTCCCACAAAAACAGGTATCCTCAATCCGCACGGAAGGCACCAAGCAGTGAAAGGTATTAACGCTACCTTGTTTGGTGGGGAAACGAAACAGGATAGGCATTTTCTCCATGAATGGAAAGAAGAGTGATCTAAGCCACTTTGTGCCTTCTCTTCTCTTTTCCTTTTCCTCTTGGAGGTAACACAAAGAATGCCTGAGCGTGAAGGATGCGGCTGCCTGCGGAGAGATGCTGACAGCTCCCTTCGGAGTGCTGAAGTGCTGCCAGCCGAGACGCGGAGCCGCTCGGGCACGCGGGCCGCACTCCGACAGGCTCCGCGCTGCTCTCCGGGCCTCCCCCCTGCACCCGAAGCATCACACCCGCGAGCAGAGTGCAGATGCTCGTGTTAAACACCACTGCCAGGGCGCTGCTGAGGAGCCCAAGGCTGGTTTTATAGCCCTGGTTATTCCGAATCCGGAACCCCGACGCTTCAAGCGCCTTCGAGCACGTCTCCAAACCGCCCCGGTTTGAAGTTCCCACCCGTGTTACTCTGCACGACAGCTTTGCTTGCAAGTCTGCACCCTTCCTACGACGACACGATGCTCTTTTATGCTCCTGGAATAATACATATTAATTGGGGCCCAAGCCTCTTTCACGCCTATGAGTCAGGCGGGATGTCTTTACCCTGCCTGCGGGTGAAACCACTCAAAAGGAGGTTGCTTTAATGAACGTATAGATTTACATACCCATATGCCAGCCCCAACCACCATTGTGAGCTCTGTGCCCTCTAGCCTCGTGTTTGAGTCCCTTAAACCATCTTTTGCTCAAGGAACAGCCACGTTCAGGCCTCATCTCGCAGGGCAACGTGGCTCCTGGGTGCAAGTTCCTTTCTCCGCCTAGAAATGCCGGCAACGCTGCTACTTTCCTAATTTTGTATCAGTGCCCATCAGCGTGTGCAACCAAGGGAGAGGCAGCGGCCTGGACACACTCGGAGGTTCCCGAGCGCTTTGCGATCCGATCCACATCTCCAAGTTTCAGAGCAAAGGGCTGGGATTCAATTTCCAACGCCATCAGCAGAGCGGGCAGAAAGCAGCAGACGATCCACTCACTTGCTCCGGGGTGCAGGGAAATAACAGGAAAATAACATGACTTCTGAGGGTGCAAACAATGCTCCAGTGGGAACTGCAGGAAGCAGCAGAGCATTCGGCATAAGGGGCTATAAAACAAGTCCCAGCAAATGGGGAGCACGGAGCTGGCCCTCCGAGGGCAACTCAAACACGCACAGATCTGTTTCCATCACGACCTGGACAGAAATGCTGAAATTCCTGACAGATCGCAACTTCCACCCATGCAGACGCAGAGGTGACCAGGGCTCACAGCCATATAAACCTGAAAATGGCTTGTTTGGATACTTCCCTGACAACAAAAAGGACCATTTTTTTTGCAAAATATTCTCTTTTCATACCAATGAAGTTCTTCCTAGCATTAAGGAACCATCATATTGAGAAGTTCCGTGATACGCTCCAAGTCCAAATTTTCCAGGTCTCTACAACTAAGCCCTGGAGAGGCATAAAAAACCAAGATAACTTTAACCTTAAAAGAAGTTGGGGTTGGAAGCGCTGCCATCTCAATCATCCCCATTTGCTGCAGGGATAATGCCTCTCCTGACCTGGAAATTCTTGAATTTCTGTGAGGTTTATGACAGAAATCCTGTGCTTCAGATCACGAGCAGCCAGCTCAGGAGTCATTGTGTAATCAATCAAGTCCATATTGCAGCAGTAGAGTTGAAAAATACTCTTTTACCCAAGAAAAAAAGTAGCAAAATTGCCAGCTGGGAACCTGCCCTTTTCCCCATCAGTGAATCCCTCACAGTTGCTCAGGATACCGCTCATATTCGGATTAATCTTTTCTATTTTCAGGCCCTTTTACATAGTGTTGGCCAACAGAGCCAACATTCACAACTCAGCAACCCCCTGTGTCATGCTGGTCTCGCGCAGAGGAGTTCATGCAATGGAAAATAGGAGGGGGGAGGCGGGGGGGGCAAAAAGGGGAAACACAACAGGTCCCTATAGTGTATTAGGAGCCATGGGGGGAATCAAATGGATTTTGTTGGCATAACACCTTGGCGTCTGGATAAAGTGCAGAAAGAGTAGGAAAAGTCAGGGGAGCTGAACCAAACGCTTGGATCTCTTCGAATGGATCCATTGCTCAAGGCAGCTCCATCCAAGGAGGAAAACAAACACTGTCTGGACAGCTCCCACGTATAAGCAAGTCTTCTGCAAGGATAAACGCACACTTAGATCACCTTGGCAACCAATCCAGCTTCCAAACGCGTTTTATATATATATCATGATTAACTCCAACCTCTACATGAAAATCTCAGCAGGTTTCCGTGGACAACAAAACTCAACAGACAAAGATCCTAAAGAAGATAACACATTTTTTCCTTTTAAAATAGCATCTTTCATATGTATGTGTGTGTGTATATAAATATATATATATATACATATATACACATTTTATTAATTGGCCCATGTTTCGGACATTCAGCACAACAATCTTGGTGTTGTTAATAAACATACTGATCTAATGAATATCTCCTGATAATCAATTCAGGAAAGCCAAGCACAGCTGAGATGAAAATATGCACACACTGGAAGCTCAGACTGAAAAAGAAAAAGAGAGAAAAAAATCAATTCAAAGTTAAATTACCCATCTTAAATCTCAACACGAAGGCTACGAGAAGTACTGAATCCTTGAACTTCAATTAATCTTTAGTTTTTTGAGCCAGAATGGAAAGTGCATCAGGAGGGAAGCTGCAAAGAGCTCAGACTGGTTTGTGGGCAGACGTCAACGTTGCTTAAAATCCCATTTGTGCTGAGTTTAACCCGTGTTCGTCCTGCCTGCCTTGGGCTTTCTTCAGTGTGCCCCTGCATGGGATATGTTCTGCAGCTTCACTTAGGCTCGACTGCAGAAGTGCTTGTCTTGGCTAAATAATTTTCTTCAGTTTGCACCATATGAAGATATTTGGGCAAAAGGGAAAAACAATGAAATTTTAATTACCTTCCTCTCCCCGCCGCCCTTTGTAATGAAAAAACAGCTGCACTCCTTGGAGATCCAGCTGAGAATAGATCATCACTCCATTTTATTGTTAAATATACAATAAAAAAAATAAAAGAAATCAGTGATCAATCTCTTGTTTTAGAAGAGTGCCACACACACAGCACAGAATGGGTAAAACATGTATTTCAGGGTCAACGGCAGCAAAAGGTGACTTCCTTCCCTCAGAATTTGCCAATACATTTTGACACGAAAAACCTGGCAAAACAATTTCCTTTCCTCCACGCTTCCCTTCCTCGAATCACCACACTTCACCCAGCCTCAACGCAGGGTCCTTTAGAGAGGGAAGAGGGAGGGCAAAAGGCAAAAGCCATTTACGTGGAGTCAAATCTTCCCTTGCCTTGCAGGGAAAAAAAAAGGCTGGAACAAGTTTGTGCCCTTTCCCGCAGACAGATGTTCTCATCAGCGAGAAAATTAGACCTTGCTGACAGACGTAGATGTTTAAATGTCACTCGCTACCACTCCAGCTCCAACAGAAATGAAATAGAATTTTCTTCTCTTTCTTTTTGCGGTGCTTATCAGGCTGCTTCCCCATTACTTTCCGCATCTGCTCAGGAATTTCACACTCCCCTTGGCAGGTTTCTCCTGCAGCTTTGGAAACAGTTCAGCCCTCCCACAGAAGGCAACCTCCCAAGCACAGGACAAGGTGCAAGAAGGCCACGCGGGGATTATTGCTTTTTTTTTTTTTTAATATATAATGATGCAAAAGGGTGCACTCAATAGCTGGACACTATAGCCACTTATTTATAATGCAATTTTACCTCTCTGTTGCTGCTTCTGCCCACAGAGGCGAAGCGCCGAGTGCAGGATGTGTTGCCTTTCTGGAGGATACACTCAAGCTCCAGTCGAGTCATTAGGCTCCGTGCAGGAGGGAGCGGATGAAATCCAATCGACTGCATTACAGAGGTCACACTCAATGAGCTAACGGTCCCTTCTGGTCTTAAAAAAATCTATTAATCTAATTTAATTCTCTGTTCTCCTCTTCATACCAGAGTCAATTTAAGCTCATTTATATGAAGGGGACACATTGCAACAGCCTGACACATCACACCGTGTCCTGCCTGCACGGATTTTGGCTTCCCAGAGCTCTGCTTGGCTCCTCCCGAGCTCCAAGGAAGGCTGTTCCTGCAGCGTGGAGTGTCCTTTTCCTGTGGGTAAAAACATTTGGGACAATTCGTGGCTGCCCGGCCTTTTCCACCTCGATCTGACTGTGTAACTGAGGGGTTCCCAATTCCCCATCATCTTCCACAGCCACTGAGGACCTGCTGCAGGTGTCAGATGGGCCGTATGGCTGCTTTTCTGCCCTGCTTTGGAGCCCCAAGCAGCTGGTGCTTTGCACGAGCACAGAGCTGAGCAGCTCATGACACAAACCAGCCCACGTGCTCTTTCAGAGCAAGGCTGCTAAGCTGAATCCTGCCTCTCGGTGACATTTGCCCAGAGTCCTGCGTCTTATTCAAGCAAAAATCTGTTTACAGTGAATAAAAATCCCGTTACAGCAAACTGTCCTAACAGACACAGCCTGCACAGTGAGCCTTGTGCCTCCCAATCGTGAGCATCCCCAAAAAGAAAGTAATTCCATAAAACCGCTGGGCAGCCACGGGCATACACAGTTAATGGAATTTTTTAAGAGCAGCTTTAATAGGAGCATCATGGTAAGAACGGCGACTGAAGACCTATCAAGACCCAAGAGCATCTCTCATTTTTCGTCCTACTGGGAGTAGTACTTTTTTATTTAGGAGGAAGGAGCAAGCACATATTTATTCGTCCTGGAGAAGCACTGAAGATCCTCCTGCTGCGCTAGCCCAACAGCATTAATATTTATGAAGAGCCGCACAAAGGGAGAGTTTGGAAGCTGAAGAGTCTTGCACTTTTTGAGATTTCTTCCGAGAGGGTAAGAGAAAGGGTGCAAACTGCAGATTTCCCGGCAAAAGGCAGAAAATCTCTACTCACACAAAGGCCTCCTGCAGCACGAGACCTTGTTAGCATTTCTAGTCAAGCATTGCTTTCTAAAAC
>JAUBNY010000186.1:90917-101945 GCA_032275445.1 Crypturellus soui
AAATCTCTACTCACACAAAGGCCTCCTGCAGCACGAGACCTTGTTAGCATTTCTAGTCAAGCATTGCTTTCTAAAACAGGAAATAATTAAAAAAAAAAGGATAAAAATGAAGAGATGTGCAAGGCTTCACAATGGAGAAAGTGTGATGCGTGCACTTCGAGGCTGCAGCATCTCTACAGAGGGGAAATGTCCTGTTCGCCTAAGCTTAAGTGCCACCAAATGCAGCCTGAGATACCAGCATGGTCGTAGAGATGAAGAGTCTCCACGTTGCCCCTAACTTGGGTCTTTCTACACCAATGACAGAGGGGCTGAAATATTTATAGACTAACTACTGACTACTAGCTATAGACTAACTATGCACTATAGGACGTGCACATATGGGCAAAGAACGGAGGATAAAGGCTGCTCGTGGTCCAGATTAGTGGAGTTGGATACAAGGGCCAACCTCCAGCCACGGCGCCCAACTGGGAGCTGTCACCGTAAGCAGTGATGAGGAACAGGAGCGGGATGCTAGGTAGGACAGGAGGAAAGCCAGGAGGAAAGCAGCTGGAAGATAAAAATGCAGCAATTAAGAGCTTTGTAGATACTTAAAAATGCTTCGATTTCCACCAGGACAAACTGCTTGTCCAAACAGGCTCAGCTTCCCTGACTCCAACTCTGGAGACGCCAAAGACGTCTCATCTCAATGGGTTCTTGAGGTTAAAAGCAATTCATATCTGGTGCATTAGTGGGATTTTGGAAAGAAGTGGCCCTTGGATGCCTTTCCCAGCAAGGACGGAGTGCGTTGAAGGTGGACGGTGCCACGAGGCCAGGATCGGCCACCTACGAGCACGTGGTGGTTTGGAAGAGCTCGAGACTCTCGGCCCACATTACTCAGCTGTCAGCAGGAAAGGCCTCAGATTTATGATGCGAAAATTACATTTTAACGAGGTGTCATATGTGTTTAAAGTTCTTATTCATCACCGCGCCGCCACATCTTTTACCCGCGACACAAATGCGCTTAATTAGCATATTATAAGGACAGCGGGTTCACCTTATCTGCATTGTAAAAGCACTTTAGGACAAAGAAAGAAAGAAAGGGGGAAAAAAAAAAAAACCTTCGCTGAAATTCAGCGGTTGCCATCGCGTGTCAAGAGAGCATCCTGCGAGCGCGGAGGATCAAAGTTGGACATGTAGCAGGAATGGGGATGGTGCCTCCGTATCGCTTCTCACTGCACGATCAGCAGCTACTATGAAATATCTGAGAGGCATTTAAGGGTACAGAGGCCATATGGGAAGTGCCATGGGGGATCGTTGTCTTTCTTAGCTACAAGGACATATTTATTTAACTGTGCATGGCTATTAAATACTCAGTATTGCAAGGCCTGGGTCTCTCGGGCATTATTTAAGTGGGAAGACCAAAGCATTTCCTTAAAAGTTGCAAGTCTGTGTTTCCTAGGTGGGTCTCCAGAAATTACCCGCCTCCACTCTTAGAGTTTTTATGGGGCCACTTCTTCAGGGACAAAATCCAAGGTTTGGAGAAGCAAAAATGCTCATTGCTACACAGCACCATAACAGAAAAAGCTATCGGAGGGGGTGGTTTTTTGGAGAGGAGGATTTGTTGGCGTTTTCTTGCATTTGTTTACCCAGACAGCATCACAAGAGGGCTATGATTAAAGCGAGAAGTGCTGGTGAATATTAAGGTGGATTAGGTTGTGGGAAGGTTTTCACCCTGCCAGTACAACCTTCGGGTCTCTGCTCTGCACATGCACAGACGGACAAAGATGAAATTCAGAGAGAAATGAACATTTCTCCTGGCCAAACTTCTTGTTCTGCTGCTCTCCCGTTCCAAGCACATTTCTTCAGCAACTGCTCAGAAAAGCTCTGCAAAAACAGACCTCTCAAACATGTACCAAACCCATGTGCACAAATATAGTTGTAATTAAAACCCCCAGAAAAGGTTTATGCACTGGGAAGAGAGAGGGGATACGATCCCCAGCTCCTACCCTTTTCCCTGGGAGGTTTGGGAAGAGGCTGGAAACGGTATTGAAGATTACGTGAACCAGAGACCTGAGCACCTGGCTGTTACTTTACCGGCCGGGGGCGTTTCAAACAAGTTTCGAAGCTCATTCTGGCTCTTCCGGTTGTTAAACACCTCATTTTTCTCACTGTGATCAATTTTTGCTTTTAGAAGCTCCAGTTTTAAAAATTTTACCCACCACAACATCCTTTTTTTTTAAACAACTGATTTGCTCTACCCGTTGGTTTTACAATCTTTCTGTAACTTTTGTTTTCCCTAATTAAACAGGAGCATTTAGATTTTCTGCCACTCCAAAATGACACCCTACAGAAAAGGGCTGAAAATCTACAAAAAAACAATGAACAAAAAACAGGGCAGCAGACAGTCTGCTGCAAAATCCTCCTTGAAAAGCAGAGAAACCCTCGGAAATACAAGAAACGCCACTGATTTGCATTTGGGGAATAACCATTTCACTAATCAAATATTTCCTTGTCCAAATCACCTTAATTCTGCCTTTCTCATTGCTTTTTGAGCATTGCTGATACACACAGGCTTGCCACAACTATTACTCCTTTAAATTTGTGTACAGGAATATTCATTTGAAAAAGGTAAAGGAAACGCAGTTTGGGAATTCACATACCACCAAGTGAGCTGGATCACCTCTAGGCTAAACGAGGCTCATTTTGGGCATAACACTTGCAAAAACACAGAGAAGATGGTCTTCATTAAGCGAACAACTCAATGAAAATAATTAAAAGTGTAATTTTGTACAGAAATCCCCAAAAATTTGGAAGACCTCCACGGGCCAGATATCACTCTCATGGAGGAAGTGTTGTAACATTTAGATTTGTGATTTGAGCAAAATGCCTTTTTTTATTTTTAAGAGCAACTTTAAAGTCAGACAAAAACCAAGTTTGACTGCGTATTTTAACCCTTACCTGCTCTGCTGTCCAGCGGCCCAAAATCCAAGGAATACTTCACCACGTGGTAGTTGTTCCACACGTACAGGAGGTTGTCCCGGGGATTGTAATCCACGGCGGCGATGTACTGATAGGAGTTGGGGAAGGGCACGTCCACCATGCTGTCCTTGCTCTGCTCCGTGTTGTAGATGTAGTCTATTTTATTCCCCGTGGCCTCGTTGTCGTCGTCCTCGTACACCGACTTCACCACGTAGAGGATGCCGCAGATCATGAAGGCGTTGGAGGCCGACCTCTTGTCGTAGGCCGTGTCCCACGTGCCCTCAATGCGCAGCGTGTACGGGTTCAGCTGGCTGATGACGATCTTGCCGTTGTTCTGCTCTGTCGCGTAGATCACCCACAGCCCGTTCTCGTCCACGGCCAGGTCGATGTCCGACTTGCCGCCCCAGCGGTAGGGCGACGTGTCGTGGTAGTTGGCGTTGGCGATGATGGCCTCGCCGCTCTTGATGCGGGTGCGCAGGTCGAACTTGACGATGTTCCTGGTGCGCTCCTTGTTGAAGAACAGGGCGCCGTCGTACACCACGAAGCCCGTGCCGTCCACGCGGTGCGGCAGCTTATAGGTAGTGGTGGGCCTGCCCGCGATGAAGTCGTCCTTGGAGGAGTACTCCGTGAGCGTGTCCGTGCGGTACGGCGTCCAGGGCATGTAGTAGATCTTGTCCGATGCCTGCAGAGGGTCCTTGCACCAAGCCCCGGACTGGTGGTCCGACTCGAACAAGTGTTCGCTCTGATAAACTCCTTTGAGCAGGCCGGGACACAGGAAAACTGCCGGAAGGGAGGGGAAAAGAGAGAGAACATTAGACAGAGGTGCCAGTGTTAGCGGCAGCTTGGGATTGGGGGGCTGCGGGGCGGCACAAACTTCTAAATTATCGTGGCTCTGCAGCGGAGAGGGGTCGAGATCCAAAGCAGTGCCTGGGTTTTTGTGCTGCTTTCTCCACTGAGTTTGGTTCCTCGCCTCGGCACCTCCCCACCTCCTTGTACTTACTCGGCCCGTTGGCCCCCACGCCCCCCGGCAGCCCCGCGCGCCCCCATGGGCTCGCTGGGCTCGGGAACGCGGTTGTGCAGCGAGCGCGGAGCTGCCCGGAGGCAGGGGGAGAACCGCGGGACTCTGCTCCGCGCGGCTGCTTCCAACCGTCCCCCCAGAAGAGCGGCCTGGAAATGGAAATAAGAGAACCAAACTGCCCCCGCCGCAGCCCAAGCGGTAATAAATAGTGACAGGGGACCGAGAGCAAAGCAGAGGTGGGTCCCCCAGCGCCTCGGAGGAGGGTTTGAAGCAAATGGGAAAGCAGGGGCGCGGGAGAGAGGAAAACCCAACTACGGGCCCAGTGGTTTAACTAGAAATGAAGCTTCTGGAGCCGCGACGGGACACACACAGCATGCAGGCCACAAGACTGGAGATGAATGATGGATGACCGCTGGAAGGGAAAGAAAAGGAAGGAAGGAAGGAGAGAAGGAAGGAGAAGAGTCAAGGCCGCTCGGAGAGGAACCCAAGGTCTAGATTTGGATCAGTTAAATAAATAAAAATGTCCTGTTAAATATAGTAGTAATTCAAACTTAATAGATAAATAAACAGAACACATGTACCTTCTACTGTTACATGGGAGAGGAGCACGGAGGGATGGCTGGGGTGGCCTGGGGGCTTTGCTGCTGCTCACACTTTGGAGTGGGGCCGCACCAAGAGACGGGACGTGCCTGGCTCTGGCCCCGGGGTATTCCCCAAACGGGACCCCGGCCGCCAGCGCACCCCGTCCTCATGGCAAACCCAGCAACCAAAGGGGTTGAGGTAACGGGAATAGGAATAGAGGCCGTTTAGCAGCTGGTGTGGGAGCACGCGGCCCCAGCGGAGTCCAAGCCACCGCCCGCAGCAGCTACTAAGGCAGCGCTGCGGCCAGGAGGCCTTTACATGCACATATGCATATATATATATATATATTTACACATATGTGTGTGCATATGTGCATAGACACACACATACATATACATATACGCACACGTATGCAATGCTCTCCCAAATTCTCTGGGGCTGGAAAGGAGGGAAACGGTCTAAACCCCTAGAGAACAATTTAAGGCAGGAAAGCAGCACTGGCAGCGCTCCTCAGCAAAAGGAAAAATGAGTTATCTAGGGAAGTGGAGCAGCAGAGATACTGAATAAACTTTTAATAACGACAACAAAAAAAAAAAGGAGTGAGAATTAATGACAAGTACTTCAACTAAAACGTTAAGCTGTTAAATAACTTAGCCTATAACATAAGTTATATATATAAAATATATATAGTTTGAAAGGTATTTAATTACCTTTTTGTTCCACTTCTATTGTAGAGAGAGAAGTAAAGAGAGAAAGGAGAAAAGAGAATAGATTAATGGTACTGTATTGGCCAGTTACTTTTATCTCTTTCATACGAAAAGGAAGTTTTATTAACTTTCTGTACTTACTATTACAGTGAGAGAACATTTTTTATATATATATATAAAGCCCTTCCTCTCATACACACTGGGAAAATATGCAGACAAGCTGAACAAAATAAATACAGGCATATTTTAACTTTACAAAAATCTTTAAAACACTCTTGACTTGGGACATCCAAAACCCCCTGACATTTTTGAGAAACTTCATCACCAGCTGCTTTTGGATCTGGCTTTTTTTAGAGCAAAATTAAATAGTCCTACACTGAAACAGGACAGATCCAGACTTCTTCAACCCTTCCAGGAGAAGCTCTGTAAAGGGGACATCTCTCTATCCTTAGCCCAAATCCTGCAGGAAGCCAGGACAATGCCTGCTTTATGTGGGAAAATACTCCCCTGGGATGCTAATAGGGAACGTAGGAGATGGACGCAGTCCTGGGCTTTGAAGAGCAACCTGCCTTAGCAGCACCTGGAAAAAAATGGTATATATATAGCAAAATGTCCCCCAGACTTTTTAAGGAGTCAACAGTATCTGTGGTGCTACCATCATCTCCCTTACTCCATTTTCAAATCATATTTTCCTCGTAACACCCCTCCATGAGCTATCCAAAGTGCTCTCCAAGCACCTTGCGTTATGGCGACTTTGTGCAGTACGTTTCCAAATTTATCCCCTTCTAATTAATTCCAGAGCGAAGCGCGGAGATTGGAAATGCCAATAATCCATAAACGCTTCCCCAAACCGCAACCTAAATTAGATCTTTAACTATGCTTATCTATAGGAGCTGCAGAAATCAAAGCTGTCTTCTTTCTGCAAGCCTTTCTTTTTTTAAGATTTCCTTTTCTCTGATAAATTTGCAAAACCTTTCAAACCATTAATCTGGGCTTCCTTAAAAAGCCAGTGCTTTCAGTCTGCTTTTTAATGCGTAATAACTGCATTTAATAGCTGCTCACTAAAATAATTAATGTTGCCACTCAAGTCAGCTCAACTTAGAGTCATCAGGACCCAAGAAACCACTAACACGCAATAACTCTCGTCCGCCGGAGGTTTCTGCGAGATGAGAAAAGTTAAGGTTTCCTAAAAACAAACGTTGCTTTGTGTATTACATAGCAAACACCAGGCTCCTTGGGGAAGAAAACATCTCCTTGTTAGATGTCTCTATAACGAACGACAGGCACCAGAGGCCCTAACCTTCACACGGGCTATCCCCCAAACCCATGAAATAACAAATGTTTTTCCCCAGCGCTATCCCCTTGAGGCTAATTTTCCAGGAGCTGCAGCACGACGGCTACATCTCCTCGTTTCGGGTACCAAAGCGCACGCAAAATTCGCCTTTGAATATTTCGTTAGGGGAAAAGGGGAAAAAGAAAAGAAATAAAAGTGCAGAAAGGCAGTGGCATTTCTGGATTCTGACTGGTGGGGTCAGGGAAGGCAACGAGCGCTCCACACCGAGCCCAGCAAGGGCTGATGCCCTTTTGCTGAGCACGGATCAGCGAGCTGCTTCTCAGCAGTTTTCCCACCACTCGGATCCGAAACCTCTCTCTTAACCATCCCTATTCCTCCTTTCTCCTTGGGGTGATATCTTAGCTGGTGGCCACCGCGACCCAGCGGATGCTGTGCCCCACTTTGAAACGTTGCCGGGGCAAACGAGGTCTGCGATGACGCTGGCCACCGTCAAGACCCAAAGGTTTCTGCGTGACACAGAGGTGGCCCAAGAGGTGCTGGCTACAGGGCTTGCTCCACCACATGAGTTAAATGAGACCTTCCAAGACAAGGACGTCTTCCTGCGTCATTTGGCCTAGGATCACTCAGACACAGACCAGCAAAAAGCTTGGGAAAACCAACAGCCAAAGAGCATTTCGGAGACCTTTACCTTGCCCAGCAAAGTCTCATCTTGCAAGCGAGCGCAAACTGGGGTCCTCCTCTGCTTGGTCATTCGGTGTCTCTATAACCAGCTGTGTTAACCAGACCCAGACAACCACCCTGCTTCTTGCTCCTTCCATGGGATGCCAAAAGCACTGCAAGATCCCTTGGCAACGAGGCAAACGCAGCGAATTCGGTGTAATTATTATTTGCATAGTTATTTATACCGTCCTTGCCAGCTTAATTGCAACCCTCCTTGTTTGGCTTTAGAAGGAGCGAAAGCCTGGAGTTCATTAAAGGTTTGTCCTCAGCCAGGCATGGGATACATTTGGGATGTGAAGAGCACGACAGAGCCGTCCAGGCAAACCATTAGGTATCTCAACGCAAGCAGGAGGGGAAAAATGTCTTAGGTTTGGGGGAAGGAATTAAAGTGCTCTGTCCTTTGGTCAGATTTCTCTCCAAAGAGGAATAAACTCTTTGTCACGCTGCCAGCTACGAGCCAAGCGACAAAATAATGGATTCCAGCGGACCAAACGAGGCCGATCGTGACTGCCAAGGCATGTCTGCACGGTGAGGAGCGAGTGGAATCTGATTCTCTTTGGAGAAAACATTTCTTTTTTTTTTTTTTCCCCCGAAAAGCCCCTTGCTCGGCAGTGAGCCCTGGCAGTCACCCCCTGCCTCCCAACGCTGCCCGTATTGCTTGTCCAGCTGCGAGGTGCGTTGCTGACTCTGGGAGGTGAAACGCGGCTTCTTCTTCACGCTTGGGAAAGCCGTATGGAGCAGCGTTTGGAAGGACCCACTGCCTTTTTCCTCAGCGCTATTCTAAGCCTGGGGGCTGCCGTGAATCCACTTACTCGAAATGCAAAAAGACCCTCTGCAAAACCAGGGGATCAACCGACCCATTTGCTTTCCCTTTCTCTAAACTAGGGAACGCCAAGGAGGGAGCTGGAGAAGGAAGATTTTGCGGGAGAAGAATCGCGGAGCCCCTCTGAGCCGCTGGGTTTAGCTCCCTCCTGCTCCAATCCGCGGCTCTGAAGGATGACATTATATTTTATACTTCTTTTCTCATGAATAAGTATCGTTATAAAGCAGGGAGCTCGCTGCAATGAACTGTCACTTTAAAGGAATACATCGGAGACCTTTAACTCGCGCTGCTATATTCACTGAAGTAAAAATATTATTCTGCTTGGGAGAACCACAAATTATAGCAATAAAATATATGTGGCGAATACGTAGAAATTTGGTACTATTTGCTGTGAACTGAGTATTAGGCACCACGAAGACCTATCATTTCTGCCATTAATGGAAAAAAGAGAGACTATTTTATTTCTAATTTAAAGCATATGAATTTATGAAGGTTCAGAGAAATCTTTTGTGTGCTTTTGCAGCAGCTTAACTTCTCATCTATTATGTATCTCAGAATCAGGATCCCTGAGCTCCTGCACAGTATTTACTGGTGCACCTTATTGGAGTGGTCAGTGTGTGGTGCCCTCTCTCTATTTCACAGCCAATGCAGCATTTTCTCCCTGGCATCGAGAGATTAAAACATTTCTCAAAAGAGGGGGGAAATATATATGCATATGACAACGAAAGGCGCTCGCCTTGCTATGAGGTAATTCAATAAATCTGTCTGCTGCGCCGCGGCTCAGCGTTTATCTAAAAACGCCCTCACTTGTCTCGCGGAATTCCAGCTGGGAAAGGAAATCGGGGCACGGCTCCGTTCCCAGCAACCTGGAAACACAAAGCAGGGCTATCAGGGACCCTGCGAGGTCCAAGGGGCTGCGTGAATCCCGATTCAAGCCCAGCCGCTCACAGCGTCCCCCGGGAGAGCCCCTTGGAGCTGTGGCTTGGCACGAAACTGTTAAATAGCCATTGGGAGGCCTTTTGAGAAGTGCTGTCCCAGCAAAGAGCTCTCTCGGGTAGCTGAGGCCTGATGAGAAGAGGCAATAACTGGCAAGGGCTGGAGGTTAAGCAATTTAGGAAGCCTCACAGACAGCATTTTCAAGGAAATGAAGCCCTGGAGACCACACAACACCACAGAGTTGAACCGTTGCTCACTAGGGCCCATCACTGCCGCAGCCTCCTCTCTGACAGGTAGCAATTGCCCACAAGCAACAACAGAAAGACAACAGGAACCCACGGGGATAGAGAGCTGTGTTTGCCCTGAAGGATAAAATTTCCCTCCTGCTTAGGCACAGGCCAACAAAGGTTTAATTAACTGTTTGGCCAGAGCAGTCTAACGAGAGCTGGTGACGCCACGTGTCTGCAGCACAGCTCGGTGGCGAGAGCAACGCAACGGGCAGCTGGAGCCTCCTGCCCTCCTTCCAGAAGGAGGCTGGGCTGAGAGCCGTGGGATTGGCACCGCATTTTGCTCCTCCTAACGCTATTTTCAACGCAGGCCTCATCCAACGCTGCAAAACTGCTTCTTCAAGCGAGTCCATCCTCGGGTTCGCCTGGAGCCCGCGTGTGGGTTGCAGGAAGAAGAAACATCTGCAGAAAACACAGCTCTGCCTTCTCCACCTTGCCAAAACCGCTCATTTTTGCTCCTTTTGGAGTTGAACCTGACTGGAAAGGAAAACCGCAGCCACCAGATGAGGACGTAGCCAGGATTTTCTCCGGGGCCGTCGAGATGTGTCCGAGTTGTGCCCGGTTGCGCAGCAGTTGCAACCGTGACCTTCTCCGGCAATGACAGCTCCGCTTCCCCGTTACATGGCTTCTCCCAGCCCGGATTTTGCAGCTCCGTGAAGCACTTCTGATTAGATTTTCAATGCCGTTACACATGAGATCTCCTGTGCGGAGCAGCTTCCACACTGAGGACCCAAGAACCGCCCGTCAGCGCTTTTCGGCAGACATGTCTTGCAGGGAAATATAAAGAGGAAAACCGTATTTCACTGGAAGTGATTTTCAAATGCTCATTTCTTCTGTTTTTCTTTCCTTTTTAATTTTTCCTTAGAAAAAACCCACAAGGTGTTTCTTTCACGCATGCACATCTAGGCATCCCATGAAGACCCACTGTGACGGAGTCCAGGCATGAACGAGATGAAAAAAAGGAGCATCTGCAACAACAAAATCCCATTCGGTTAATCTGCTCCTGTGTCTTCTATGTGCTACAATTCCCAGCTCATTAAAAGCAATTTCCAGTGAGAAGCTGAGAACTGCCCATGAGTTCACATACTTATCAGTGACGAGGCGCAGAAGAGCAATCAATAGGCTTCTTATTATTTTATTTGGTCAATTTGCTTAAAGGCAACGAAATCCTCACATCAATCCACTTGGCAAAATTGCAGCCCTGGTAAAGAGAAATGGGATTTAAGTGTTTCTCCTTTAGAAGCCCCGCCGTCAAGGACAAGCAAAAGAGAAAAGGTCACCAAAACCTTCAAAGAATGATGATTTTGCACTAAATGGAAGAAAAAGATTCAGTTATTTTGCTTGCAAGGTTCACCTGCCAAAGTCTGGATCACTGTCAAGCAAGGCAGCAACAACCATCTCATGCAAGCTAGACCTCGTGGAGACACTTGCCTGCACTGTGAGCTTATTCCGAGCCATTCTGAGACAAATTATGTGCTGCAAGCCCACAAAATACGGTATTTGTATTGCCAGCCCTCCCTGCATTTTCAAAAACAAGATGCAGAACCACCGAAGGAAATTCTGGAGAAACCTGTGCACAGATGGGCTTCCAGCAGCAGGTACCAGTCGTGATCCGGAACCCACTGAAATCAACATTTTAAGCTCACGTCAAGCACATTTGGGGTCCAGCCTACCACAAAATCCGAACGCTGTTCCACATTGGG
>JAUBNY010000186.1:116143-130076 GCA_032275445.1 Crypturellus soui
GCCTGGTCTGCAAGTTGACAGGTTTCATCCCTGAAACACCCCAAATAAATCAACTAACATCGCCGTAACAACCTGCACATTCAAGAACTGCATCAGCCTGCAGGTCCACAACCCACCACGACCCTAACATTGATTCATACTGCTCCAACTAAGCCGTGGCTCTTAAAACCACTTGGGCTCTGCTCTTTCCACCTGAAAATGAAGGATAGGGAGACACCCTCTTTTAGCGTATTTTCACAGCTCATTCGGAATCCTGGTTCTCCAAACTATTTCACCATTAAGAAATGAGCAAGATTTGGAGCTCAGACACCGAAAGCAGCAACTGGGGGTGCAGATACCTCACCAAGACCAGTCTATTAACTCACAAGTGGCACCCTGTGTCATCAATCAACAACCCTGTGCCACACGCGTGTGCAGGGGGCTAGCCTAGATGAGCTCCAAAGTTCCCTTCCAACCTTAACCCTTCTATGATCCAAGTTCCTCAATCTTGTTCTCCCTGCAATAAAATCAAATTAACAGAAATCCTTGATTGGTGTTGACCAACGAGAAAAAATAAGTATTTTCTGTCCCAATCAGGCCACGTATCTGTCTTCCGCAGCAGCCTGGACAAGGGAAGTTTTTGCTCTGCAACTCAAGGCCACCTACCCAGAGAGCCAAGCACCGGGGTGCTTGCAAGATACCTGCGGAACCGCTGCTAAAATGTGGCTCGTGTGGCCTCTGCCTTGACAAACATCCCGACGGCTCCAGTGAGCCTCCGCGGCGGAGTAAATAAATAACGCGATCCATGCACCGCACATTGTGTGTCAACCCATTTGTCATCCCCCACATGTCAGCGCTCACGCTGCATGCCGACGCGGGCTTTTATTCCGACCCGCCTTGCAGGTGTGATGGATGCTTTATTTACCCAGCGTCGTTCCATCCCGCAGGACCGTTCCTATGCAAACACAGGGCTTCAAGTCCGCGCACGGTGCGGAGGGACATGAAAAAACCCAGAGCAATTAAAGCTAAGGGGGAAACGCCACGTGGCGCAAACAGAATCGGGAAATGCGTGAGAGAAAACAGGCAAGCACTATCTTGACCTCTCTGCAAAGCTTTATGAGATCCATGGATGAAAAAAACATATTATTGTTATTATTTACAGAAGCTGCTACCTAAACCTGCCAAGATCTACTGGGTAGTGAAGGGCAGCAAAACCTTCTTCCCCCACCTCCTTCCTCCATCTGGGGAGGCAGGGAGGAAGGGGAAGGAGGTCAGAAATAACTATGCGAGCAGACATCAGCTTCGTGTTTATCGCCCGAGCAATAAAAGATTCGAATTGACAAATGGAGAGGGTTTTGGAGACGCAGATGCTACAATCATTTTAATATAATTTGGATTTCCAAATCAGTAATTACTCTATCACATATTTATAATTTTGTAGATGCTACTAGAAATGCTGATGCCTTTTTCTATGCATAGTAATGAGCAGCAACAAGGGCTGTTAATATAAAGCCCGCAATGTTTGTATTCATATGTAAATAGGTTATGTAAACGTTTTAGACATTTCTTACCAAAACGCGGAGTTCTAATCTAAGCGGCTCCGTTGCCTAAGCCGGGGAATCGCGTTCTGCATGGAAATGGTTTCCCGGGCTGCCAGCGGCACTGGCAGAGCAGCACGTTGGGTTTGGAGGGGGATTTGTGTCCTGCCACAGGCCACGATATCGAGGTGATGGGACGGGCACGTCGCTGCTCGGCGCGGTGCTTCCCCGGTGTTCCGCACGCATCCAGGACACGGAAAACCACAGTCGTCTTTTCCGGAGGCTCCAGGAACACCAGGAACATTTGATTTAATTAGGCTAATTTAGTTAAACGGATACAAACCGCTGGTTGATAGAGATGGAATCAGTTTAGTGACCCCCTGCTCCTAATGGACTTAGGATCAAACGGAATAAGCCAGCACTAGAACTCCAGCAGCAGACTGCAAGCAGGGCTTGCTGCTCATCCAAGTTGCATGAATTCAACACCGTAACTTCAGTAAATCTTCTGTGATCACCTGGCATAGACTGGAAGCAAAAGGATTGGAGAGGGCACCCTGCAGAGCTGTCCGGGGTGAAGCCTTGGCACGCGCTGCTCTGGAGCAAGATATTTCCCCAGGCTCCGCTCCCAGCTCCATGACACCCTGGACCAGGCTCGAGCCCCTTCTCTTCCTTTGCAAACGCAGGTACTCGCAGAGATGATTTAGTGCCCGCAGAGGTTTCAGACAGGCCGCTCGGAGAGTCCTGCTCCAGCGCACCCGCCTAAGGGACAACACGCATCTTCCCGTCACCAGCAGGAACCGAATGGAAGTGACAAGGAGGGGGCAAATGTCCTGCTGCTGCTCCCGCATCTTGGGGCAACCTGCAAACCGCCTGCAGGGGCCACGGCGGGCCTTGCTCCTGCCTGCTCCGCTCTGTTGCAGAACACCGCTCCTCCTCCTTCCCTGCTTTCTCCCTGTTCCACGTGAGGAACATCCAGCTCCCAACCAGCCTTGCTGCCATGCAAAAACACAAGAGCATCAGTCGCTCCATTGCAGCCAGGGACCCCCACGATGCCCAGCACCAAAAAACCACTTCGTAGGACGCTTTGCTCCCTGTGCCTCGCGCTGGGATGAGGAAAGGGGTCGGCGTTTTCTTACGCTGACCTAAGTGTGAAAAACCGGCTGCATTTAGAAAAGAACGGAGGAGGGAAAGCCACTCTGCTCCATCACCTGGAACTTGTTATCCCAAGTGGAACAGCAGACAAGCACTCGCGGCAAAATGAAAGCCTCTCAAAAGCTCCTGTTCGGTGAACCTTCACCTATACATTTTAGGGGGGAAATGTAAATAATGGGCCACATGCTACATTTTGTTCAGCAGCTCTGGTGGTCTGACATCACCACTTCACTTCATTGTAGCAATACTGTTACCCAGCCCGACCGGATTTCTCATTACCTAATGTTTCCAACAAGGATGATTATTTTTACTACATCAGCCCGATGAGACATCCTTATTAGGGACCCAAAGCCCCATCTGGTTGCTGAAATGCAGCTTCTGACCTGACGAGTTTGCAGTCCAGCCTGCAAATCCTGCAGCAGGTCCAGGACAACCTCCATCCAAGAAAGGGAGAGGAGCGCGTCCGGAGGAGCTACCTCTGCCCAAGGTCTGGGAGGAGGAACCTGAGTGAGAAACATTGCTGGATGAAAAGTATCATGAAGAGGAAGGTGGGATGGATCTGGTTCGGAAGGAAGGATTAAACCCCTCAGGCCGCAGCTTGCTGTTTGCTGCTAAGCACACGCGAGGTCTGAGAGAGGTTTAACTTGCATGTTCAGTGATCTGGATCCACGGCACCTCTAGGTCAATACAGACCCCATTTTGCTCCCGGACAAATACACAGCAAGTACCTACAAATGATGAGCTATTCCAGTCTCTGCATTTCTTCCACCACTCGTTTGCAACCGTAAGAATATCCCCTGTTCTGCTTCTTGGTAACACAGCTAAGTCCCAGCACTCCTCAGAGTCCAACATTTTCTGATAGTTTTTTTCCCTAGGAGAAGGATTAACCCTTAAACGAGTAGGTTGTACAGGAAGGTTGCATAATGGAAAAAAAAAAAAAAAAAAAAGAAGTGCTTCAATTTAAGTTGCATTTTGTGTGTTATCATTAATGATAACGTAGCCTTGAAAAGCAAGATATTCCCACTCGACGGAAACACTTGATCTTAGCTGATTCAGGACGGGTTTGCGTCATTCCTGCGACTTCCCTAGGTAACCCCAAGAGCAGCTCCTTACGCAAGCAGGTAACTGCAGCTTGCACACATGTTAGGGTGCACACAGATGCTGCTGTGACAGGGCATCAAGGTAAAAAAAAAAAAAAAAATCACACATAGCCAATGCAACTTTCTACCTGTTTTGCCTCTGTTTCAGCCCCAGGTATGAGGTGCATCAAAACAACAACCTTCCTCCTCCATCTGCTTCCCAGCATATTCTGACGGAGGCTGTTTTCCAGCTTGAGTCATGAGATGGCCATATAACACATTTGCTTTCGCAGCCTCGGGAAGGGATTTAAATCAGTCCAAGAAAGAGGCTTAAAGAAACAGAAAGGCCCCTAACGCAAATGCAGCTGTGCCTGATAAGGAGGACAATGGACAGAAACCCTCGACTTGATTAACTTAGTGACCTAGAAAGAGGGATGTGTCTCATTCCAGCAGCGCGGCACACAGGGACACTCACGAGCTGTCCTCGGCGGCGGAGGGCTGCACAGAGTCAAACAGGGGGACGGGCTTCGTATAAAGAAGGGTCTTTCTCAGGCTTTCGCACCCGCCTTGGCTTTTCAGTGGGGTTCAGCTGGTCCTAAACCACAGACAGTGAGGAAGATTATTCCCGAAGGACCTGCTGGACTTTGATGCGCTGTTTTCTTTTAGGGGGATGCCTCTTCTGCAGGCACTTTTAACCATTTCATGCCTGCACACGTTCTGTGTGTGCTGCAATTACTGGAAGACAGAACTCGGGAAGACTGAGTGGTGCGATGCCTCTAAATACATTTCAGACCCACCTTAGCCCTCAGAACCACTCTGGAGCCGCACGGGAATCGGGAGCGTTGCCTGCAGCAAGGACAAAGGGGAACCGGCTCCTCCACAAAGGGGCTGTGGAAACAGCGGCTCCAAGGAGGAAGAAACAGCGTTGGAAAGAAAGGAAGCGATGCAGGAAAGCTGGACGAGGGCGGCTGCAGGGAGCCGACCCTCAAGCCCAGAGTTAGTTAGTGTCCCAAAGCCAGCTTGCACGCTGCTTAATTCAAAGCAACCCACCAGGAAAAGCGCAGAGACCTCTCTAATCCCACCACCGCCACATTATTTTCTACCCACCTGATCTAACCTTTCCTTTTTTTCTTTTTCTTTTTTTTTTCAGCAGGGAGAGCAAAAAGATTTTATTAGTTGAATTAATAAAACCCCTCGTTGACTCCAGCCCATCCTGGCGACAGCAAATCCTCTCCAGACGGGTTGCAACGTCCACCTGATCTGGCAGCACCAACCAAGCAGAAGTGGGGACTGCAAAAGCGAGGTGTTACATCTGTATCAAAGCAACACATATGTTGGAAGTGGAGAAAATCGTTTGGTTTTGATCACTTTGGAAGGGAGAGCTCCTTGGAAAACCCATCGTTTCGGGACACCACAAGCAGGGCCAACAGCAGCTTTTCCACAGTCCCTTTCCAACCATGTGTCCTTTCATCAGCCCTAATGTTTCCCTCCCTCACTCCTTCCCTCATTCCATGGTAGTTAAAGGATTAGAAAATAATTTCTGGTCCACTGGAAGCAACTGTCATGCAAAACACAGTGTCCTTACCCTGAACTCGCCAATGAAAACACATCTTGAAAAGGAAAATAAAGGTGAGGGGAGGGGAGGGAGGGAGAAAACACCAAAAATGCATGCAAAAATATATATGTATATATATATTTCATAGATGTATATGCAGCAATATATATTTCATATATATATATTCTTTTTTTGCATGAATATATATTTTATATATATACACATACATATATATATATATATATATATATCTCCCTCAAATCCACTCATTTTTCAAAAAAATAAAGTACTAACCAAGTTGCACTCTGCTGCACCTCGGCCTTGATTTTCCAGAGAAATACTGCTCTTGCAGCAGAGCCAAGTAGAAACCGCCTCTTTCCTCTTGGCGTAACCACTGCAAAGCAGCCCCAATCCCGTTAATTTATCCACACTCCACTGCTGCCCTCAGGGAAAACCAAGCTAGAGCAGCGCCCAAAGCCACAGCGACCGCGTGCGTGAACAAGTTCTGGCTCCTCGCTTCGCTTCGCTCCATGCGGATGCTGATCTTATTTGTGTGTAATCGTGTTCCTAGGGATGTAGTTTAATTAGTGCATATTAGCACCAAGTAGTTTGTTCGGTGAGGGAAGTTCCTATTTTCCAGCACAACTGCACTTACCACGAGCAGGTAAGGATCAAGCAAGTCTCAAAGCTGGAGCATTGCCACAAACATGCCTTGGCTGCAGGGTTCAAGGTGAAGAAATCCTCAATGGGCTGCACTCCTATTAGTGCTGGTTTTCTATATGTTCACTTAGTGGAAAAAAAAAGGGATTTTTTCAAAACACAATATAACAAAAACACTAAAAAAATGAAAATTTGGACACGCTCCTGGACCTCTCAGGCACAACAGTTTGCCTTTTCATCTCCTCTGCTGGCTGTCAGATATGAGGCACTAGGAAGCCTTTTCCCAAAGACTGGCAGCGCCCGTCAAGGACTCGGCAGCGGAACGGATGGGAAATCCAGTGTGTTTGGACAGGCCTGCCTGGAACCAGCGTCTCGAGCGGCGCGTGCCAGAAGCCTCGCGCCGGCACGAGAGGCGGCCAGGGAACGCGGGCCAAGGCCTGGCAGCCTCCACGGCAGCTTGCTTGGACGGGACCGCAGCGGCTCCGTCCAGAAAGTGTGAAACACAGATTCGCTCTGGGAACTGTTGGGAACAGGAGCGTGGCCGGTAACGGGCTGATAATGCGGAAAAGGGCACTGTTAGGCAACAGGAGCGTAGGAAATGTGTCGGCATTGCCACCGATGAAGCGGGGCCTGTGACGTTTGCCCAACATGGGGGATTATCCACTCAAAGGTCTAGCAATCCTCAGGCATCAGGTGGAAATAGAAATTCAACAAGGAGATGGAATTAATAAGAGTGTAACTGTCTACAAAGCTTTCTGCAGAAGTGGACATCAGGTCAACAAGATCCTTGGCTTGGCCACGATGTCAACAAGATCCTTGGCTTGGCCACGACGTCAACAAGATCCTAGCCTTGACCACGAGGTCATCAAGATCCTTGCCTTGAGCATCCCCAGTGGTGGGGAGAAGCCTGGCAGATGAGTGCAGAGAAAGGAGCTGGACAGGATGGGAGATGAGTGAGCTAAAATCCATGTTGTCTATGGTTGAAACTGGACTTTCCCAAGAGGAATCAAGTCAAATAGTGCTAAAACACACCAAGGATATTCAACAGGACAGCTTATAAGCCACCACCTCTTGCATGTTATGATGAACCTCCATAGTTTCTCCAGGCCATCAAGGAGCCCGCGCTGTTGCTCTTTGGCACCAAGCAGATCGCACGAACACAATGAACAAATTTTGGCACAAACATGACCTAATACCACAACTAAATACCAGAAAGGTTTTGCAATAAAGACTGTGTTCATTAGCATGAGGTTCCTGGTGGGGAAGATCTCGCTAGATCACATTCCGTATCAAAACTGCCTATGATTTAATCATCTAAAAACTCTTACAGCATATATCCCGTGAGGCACATTTCACGAGATACACGCAAAAGCTTCACGGAAACACTCAACTTTTGCATACTACGCTGGGTGCTCTATTTTGCTGGATTTTTGCTTTGTTATGTTTCTTTTGAAGACCTCTGCAGCAGGCAGGAGGTTTACAACTCCGAGCTCCCCAGAAGGCAGCAGATAGCATCTACGGGACGATAAGCTTTCGGGGATGAAAGCGTAAGAAAACACCCTGCTCCTTAAAGCAGGCTTAAAGAAAACCAAAAATAATAAGGGTCGACTGAATCCAAACTCTTTTTTGGCATGGTTAAAAAATGCACTTGTAAGTGAAAACATTCCTCTTGCCCCCCGTGCACTTGTCCCATGGAAGCAGCACTTTTTAATGCCAATGCAAGCGAGTAGCAGCAACGGGATCAGAGCTGCAAAGGGCTATGGATAAAAGCACGGCAAGGTCTTTCATTAATTCTCCTAATTTATAGGAGGCCAACAGTCCCAGCTGCAATAAGTGGTAAACTTTCAGGTGCATTATCTCAAAAGGAGGAGAAAAAAATATACAGAAAATCCCTCTGCATTAAAATTCAAGATGTGAAATTTCTGTATTTAAAGAGGGAAGGCTTTTTCATAAAAAATGCATTTGCTACTAACCACTTTTTGATGATTTTCATGGGTAGCCAAAAAAACTATGAGAAGCATCCCAAAGTTGGAGTTCTTAAGCAGGAAAGGCTACTTGCTTTAATTGCTATTTTAACAGAAAGAGAAAAAAAAAAAAAAAAAAAGAGAGAGAAACAGAGTATAGGTAACAGCTCACTATTTCAGTATCATAACATTTTAAAAAAAATAAGGAATAGCTGAAATGGAAACAAAATTTCCATTTCCAAGAAAGTTGACTCTTCCAAAAGGATTTAAAGGAATGTGCCTCACACAAGACTTCAAGCAAAGTCATTCAAAAGCTCTTAAATGCACATGAGCATCCCAGAAGTGTCACCACTACCCACCAGATATAGCAAGTAACTTATAGGAAACACCTATTTTCAGAGGGAGTTCTTATTTATATTTTCAAATCCACATAGTTTGTTGATTACCAAGGGCCTGGGGAAGTGTAGGCAGGACACACACTCTAGTAGAGTATTAATAGGAAATGCATTAAATTTAAATAAATATGAGATCCAAATATGATACAAAGAATTTCTTGCCACCATATTAGCTCCCTTTGTTTACTTATTTTTTATGCATTGGTAGCCTCAAAAAAAAGTTTCTGGATATAGAATAGAAATGTCCAGTCTTTGCCCTGCTGTTACTGGTCTGTTTTCTTGGACAAAAGCTTCGAGTTAAGTTAGTCTCCATTGCTGGAAATACCCACACTGTACTCAAAGGGTTAGCAGTTCAGAGCCTGCATTTGCTGCCAACTCTCTGTCAATTTACTTTCCAACTAATTTAACCCATCTTGACTCTGAAGTGTTTCTTATTTTCTCCCCCGCTGATACCGCGATGTCAGAGACCAAAGGCTCCTTCCCATCCTCCCACTCCAGGCGACCGAATTCAGCGATACGTTGCAGCCAATTCCCAATGCAGGCGCAAGGCACCCAGCGAAGCTTGGCCAGCGAAGGCTGGATCCCAAGACCAGAGCTGGAAAGATAGGCGAGAGAGATACCAAAACCTTTCTCCCATAGTGTCCACCAGAAGCACATCGCCATCCAACTTTTCTGGCCAGGATGCCAGGAAGTATTTTGGCATCTGCCCAGATTTGAAGCCCTTCAAAAAATAGAAGCTGCAAAATAGAAGAAAGGCAACAGCATGGCCATGGGGACAACAGGAGCCTCTGCCACTCGCCCAAGGGCATCCAAGAGATCTAACGCGGCACTGGGATGCCAAAAAGCAGACGGAAAATAACACGTGTAACATTATACCCTGCCAAACCGACTCAGTCGGAGACAGCTGGGATCAGCAAGGAGGGAAGGGAAGAATTTGCCCCAAAGGCAGTTTTTTTTTTTTCCAGAATTGGCTGGCTCCAGGAGTGCTCGGATCCTCTGCACTGGTCGAGATTAACCAGGGATCCCCTGCAAACTGGCAAGCCCCAAATTTCTATTTTCATAAAGCATGCAGGGGCTCCAAATACGCTGTGCTTGGAAAAAGGGTTTGTTTTAGAAAGGTTAAAGTTTACAGCTTTGCATCCCAGGCCAGTCAACCCCAAGGAAACCACTGCACCTTTCAGGGCATAAAAAATAGAAATACTTGGTGACAACATGCTGGGCATTTGCAGGGCACTGCGTGGTCTAAGCAGAGGATGGATCTTACCCCAAGCCCCCACGTGAAGCTCCCCTTGGAAACAGCCCTTTGCCCCCTCCTCTTCCAATTATAATGTAACTTAGGCTGGGGGGGAAGACTGAAGGGTTTCCTTATTGCAGTTATTAAGGCAATTCAGCACCCGGGAGAAGAGTGCTGGGGAAAAAGCAATGCGGGTCCCCCTGCACGTAACACTCAAGGAGTCTTGAGATGCCCTTATAAATAACGCAAAAATAAACCGATAACGTATTTTCTAATGCCGATTTCTGCGTGCGTATAACAGCTCATTATTTCAATTCTCCACATCAGGGATTTCTTGTTTCTTCCCTCTCCCCTTTAAATAAATCTAAATAAATTATACATTTAAAAGCAGCCTATGCATCGACAGCAACAGAAACAAATTTCATTCAACATCCAGCTGTCAGAGCCAGCCCTCCTGTCACTCTTTATTCAGGTCTGCTCTACATAATTCGCGTCGTCTTAATTATTTCCTGCTCTTTCCGGATCGGGTGGTGCTTCGGGAAGAGCCACTCGGAATGTGGTCATTTCCCTTTGGAGACGATACAGCTGCATGACCTTATCACTCCCATAAATACATAAATAAATAAATAAAATCTACGGCTGTTATGATGTCTCCAGGTGAGGAGCTAGTACGCAGGGCCTAGGCCCATGGGACTTCCCGCCTTCCATTAGCCAGATGGGCCAACGCAGCTTCAGTCCCACGTATATAAATGTATGTCTGGATTGATGCACGCACCATCGTGGAAAGAGCCTATCCCATTTGCACAAGATAAATAATTAAATTGTTTTAAGCAGCTTAATCTTATACTGCCTGGAGAGGCCTTAAATTTGGCCACTAAATTCCAAGGAGCTGCGCTCATCAAGTCCCTATAGCTCCAGCCATAAATCAACTCCTCCGCCTTACGTGAGTGATGAATTCACCACACAAAGGAAAAAGCCAGTTTCTCAAATTAAGGTCTCACTCTTCTCCCTGCCGTCATGCACCTCCTCCTCCTCCCTTCTTTTCTCCTCCCCGGGGTGTTGCAAAACCAGCAAAAGAGCCGGGCTGGAGGGTGGAAGTGTCTACTCAATAGCAGAGCCAAAGGCACTTGGGCACCACACAGAACGGCAAAAAAACCCATTTCCCAAACCCTGCAGAATGGCCACTAGGCTCTCGATGCTGCAAGGAGTGGCTGGAAACCTCCTGGACTAAAAGACGCCCTTCCCAAGGCTACAGAGGTGGCTGCATTTGCTCCCTGGGTGTCCGATCCCACTCAGACACAGGTTACAGAGCCCGTTCTTCTCTAGCTTCCTTAGGAAACTTTGTGGCATTCAACAGTGACGGGCTCCTCATTTCACATTCTTCTGCCAGAGCTGCCTTATTCCTGCAGAAACAGTGAAGAGAAATTATGCATGGGAACTCTGCGGAGAATTTGCTTCGGGGAAGAACAAAAAGAAAGCACCCAACACGCTCAGAATTCAGATAAGCACCACGAGTCCCTAAATCCGTATCCATGTTATCAATATGTTACACATTGGAAAAATCTCCCTGCACTTGCCCAACTAGAGAGGGTCCTCCCCAGCGGGACCGAGGGATTAAGACATAACCTTGGGTCTGAAGAGGTTACACAATCAGGGTTTCCCATACCGAGGCCGAGGAAATTAAATTCACAGCGGAGATGCTCAGCTGCTGCAACGCAACGCAACGCCGGAAGACAGCAACGCGATTAAAAACACAAATTAATTATTTCTATGCAGAAGAGCCCCCAAACCGATTTGGCAGGCATACTCCATAAGCTCCCTTATTTATTCGTTCATTTTAGTGGCCATGCTCCACTTTGTAAATTATTCCCCATAATTCAAGCAGATGCAGAAGAGGAATATTCAGCCCTGCACGCACCTCGGAGCCTTGAAAATTGAGACGTTTGCAATACATGATAGTGTCTATGCGTGCATATCTGCACACATCTCCAAAGACAGCAGCCGCAAGAGGGGATATTTGCTTTTTAATCCCTTAATTATACTTCTCGGCCCCGAGCGCGTTAATTTGGCAGCCGAATGCTTCTCAGAGGCTCCTCCAGGCCTGGTTTTTGGCTTCGCGTGGAGGCTATTTCACCTCTGATGGGTTCTTTCTCCAGCAATCTCTCTCTGATGACCAGAACTGCAGCAAGTTAATCCGATTTAACCATAACGGTTAAAAAAAAGAAAAGAAGTTTGATGCGAGGCAGGCAGGTACCAAATTAGATCACGGGCACAATATTAAACGGCAGCAGGGCCACTGGAGAGGGAATTCCCATTGCCAAAACCCATCCTTGGGAAGACGTGTTTCAGAAGGCCATCTCCTCCATGTGGATGGAGGCCAGGCCAGGAAAGGCTGCCCAGGAGCACTTCCAAACAACAGGTTTTTGAAGGATGCTCAAGAACCCCTGCCCCTTTCCCCCCCAAAACCACAAACAAACCAAAAATCCCCCTACATAACCCCAAAACCCTCCTCAGCGAACAAATCGCTCAGCTGCTTTTGTACAGAAAGATGATTCCCAAAGGAAAATGGCCTAAAAATCTCAAAATTAGCAGAAAAAAAAAAGTCTTCCTCCTCTTCTGTACTTTGGTTTTTGCTTTGAAGTAACTATGGTAATAAAAGCTCAGTATTAAAGTTAGGTTCCACAGAAAAAAAGAAGAAAAAAAGTAGATTAGCAATAAAGAAATAACATTGTCTTTATGCAGGTAGATGATGCAGCGTGAACCAGGATGCTCTGTACAGCACAGCACAGCTCGAAGATGGGAAAACAAAATTAAAGGGCATCCAGGGAAGTCCAGCGAGAGCCTTCACACGCTCATAGAGAGAAAATAAAGAGCCGGAATAACTCTCACACGAAAAAATATTTGAAAGATTGTAACTTTTCTCCTTTGAGAGTGGATAAATTAGAGGCGCTAGGAGAAACGCACACAAAGTAATGAACGGAAATCGGGATGGAGGGTCCATGGCATTACAACGTGCCCAGAGCAAGGTCACTTGATCGCTGTTCACGACAAAACCCTCTGCACCCTCTTCTCTTTGCCCACAGAAACCCACTCCAGCTCCTCCTGCTAACAGAACTCTCAGCTGAACAGCCACGCAGCAGCACTGCTGCCTGCACACATGTTCAGAGCTGGTTTTGACCTCGGGCATGCTCTAACTGAGCTCTTCTGTACGAAAAAAGGGCAGAGAAACTGATATAAAGGCGCTCCCTGAAAGCCAGCTCACCTCGCAGTGCTCCAGCCAGCGTTCCCGGTCAGTGGACAGCACGGAGAAGCAGCGCGGATGCGTTTTTTCCGGCCAGGCTAAATGGTTTGTTATTCTAGGTGCAAACCCGGAGCTGCCCCTGGAGACCACGGTGCCTGCGGGTCACTCATCCCTTTGGCAGCTCCCCGCTGGATTTCCACCAACGCGAGTCATCGCCCCAGTGTAAAAATATATTTAATACATTTTAACACATCTCTCTGCACAGTGAGAGAAGAGGCTGCTTGGCTAAACTGTAGGGTCCATCTTTAAGCCTTAAAAGAAAACAGTCAGAATGCACAAACAGCTCTAATACTCTCTATTCATTTCCACGGAGTAAAAAAGCTACTATTTAGAATGAAACTACAGTGTTTTTCCATAGGGACTGGGCTTTTCCTGCGGCAATCCCCAAGTGCCAGTTTCCCAGGAGGAGAGGAGCTTCTCTTCCCCCTTGCAACATCTCCGCTCTGCCCAGGCCGCCAGCAAATTTAGAAAAATTGGAAATTTAGAGAAATGAGCGGCATCCGGGCGGTCTCCGCGGACGCCACTCGGGATGCTCGAGAGATTCCCATTGGATGGGACGTTCGGAGCTGCCTCAGTTTTAATTTCCTATAAAAGCTTTCCCGCAAGTTGCCTGAACTTGCTTTATTTAGAGCAACACTCGGAAGATTTTGCAGACTTTCAGCGCAACACTTTTAGCAAGGGCTACTCAGAGGGCTCTGCAAACAGCCCGTCAGGTTTATGTCTTTCCCCTGCAACAGGGCCCCACGTGCTTACCTGCAAAACTGATTTCTGCAACCACGCAAAAGGAAGGAACAGGTTAGCTCCTTCTTTGCGGGGAGAGAGTTGGAGCAATTGCTAAAACCTGCTGTAAATCGGGTTGTCTCAGCTTGCACCAACCTCCCTCCCTGCCTTTCGGTGCCCGCCTTGCCACAGCCACGCCGTCAGCAATAATTAAGAGGCAATAATTAATCAGTGTGCAATAAGCCCCCTTGGAATGCACTGTTTTCTTCACTGTATGCAGATAGATTTGGTTGCCACGAGCATCTTCAGTTCCCATTTTCCTATTAAACCGGGCGAATATAGACGAACCCACCAAA
>JAUBNY010000186.1:210258-221335 GCA_032275445.1 Crypturellus soui
GAAGAAGGGCCCCGCAAGTCAGCGCGTGGCTAAGTCTCTTCTGCCATGCAACAAATTCCACCCAGGAAGGGTGGCCCTATTTTACAATTCACTAACAACATATTTACTCACACACTGACTACATATGTTGTACTTAGATGTCACAGCAGATTACTTGCTAATTACCCCCAGAAAATCCCAAGTAATTAGCGCAGACTTCTCGCTAGATGAGAAGGGGTTACAGGCAGTCATTTCCATGACAAACAACCATGCCTAGTTGTGGCTGCATGTAGCTAAAAGGAGACACAGCACCATGCAACCAATTTTTTGAACATGCCAAAAATGGGTATGTCCAAAGAGAGAGGTTCCCTAATGTTCTATCTGATCTTTCAGACCGATAAAAAACATCTTTGCTGCTGCCGAACGGAGAAAATCGTATTAGCAGAGCTGATATTCATCAGAATATTTTGAACTGAATATGTGAACTGCTTTTAACTGAATTTAAATCGATAACTCCACTAGTGCGGTTAGTTTTATTGAATTGCACGTTGAAATAACATCATTTCAATTATGCCATGATCACAGCATTACACTCCACCATGAGCCGCACTCATTTGGCTGGAAGGTGCGACACTCCACTTTGCTGTCCAGCATCTCCATAGCTTTTTATGTTGTTTTATTCAATAAGAGCTCCAGGTTTACACTGCTATGCTAGTACCGTGCTCTTTCCTCGAAAGGGCAACATCTTGAAAAGCCTGGGGGCTTTGAGAACCTTCCTTTTTCTCCTTTCAGAAATAAAAGGACTGGAGGGAAGTCCAAACTGAGGTTTCTAAAAAAGTTAGGGGGAAAAAAAGGCCGACAGACAAGACAAGACAACTCCTGCCAGGAAAATTAAAGTGAATCCTCAGCTGCTCAGTGTGCATTTTCTTTCAAGTAAAGATGCCCTTGTGCACATCCCATCCCGCTCCCACGCTGCAGACAGACTGGGAAGAGATGGGACCAGCCTGAGCCTTCCCTCAAAGTCCACGCTGGGGCTGGGAATAACACCTTGCACCCAGACCTGAGGAGCTTGAAAAAATCTAAAGTCCCATATGGAGTTTTCTTTTAAATAAGGGAACATATTAAAAAAGGCATCAGAAACAGTGGACACTAAGCCCGAGTTCTCCATACAATTGTTAGCCATTTCCACAGATCTAAGCAGGGTTTTGGTTGTATGGTGGCAGGAGATTTTTCCTCATTTTGCAGGCAGTTCCTTTCTTTTTATTTAATATGTGCAAACAATATTTGCACACGTGAAATACCTAAATCTTTGCTGCTCCTCCCTAGAGGGAAAGCATGAGGGGAGCAGCCTGCCATTCAGTATATGTATTTGAAAGTTTTATTACCTGTTAACATCTGCCTGTAAAGAGGGAAAAAACAATATATATATATATGTATATGTGTGTATATATGTATATATACATGGATTCTTTGATTCCACATTTTGTCACAAGATACTTTCATTCTTAGAACACTGTCTCATGGCTTCGCATACATGAACTTGGTCTTTTCTTTGACACAATCATCTCTGACTGGACTTAGGAGACATAAAACAAAAAAGGCAATGCGGGAACCAGGCACTCTCATGCCCTGTTTTGCCAGCAATTATTTTGGAACATCTGACAAAGTGGCCGCAACCATTAATCCTTTTTAGGGTTTTAGATGTAGTGGTGGAAAAATGTATCTGCACACAAACGCAGCCTCACATTAAACAAAGTATGAGCTACACACAAAAGCTTGGAATAGGCTCCAGTTTTGCCACCCAACCCTGGCAGCACAAACTAACTAATTTCCTTACTATTAATGTTATGGCCATCATCACTAATCTGCTCAAGAGAAAACTCCTTCCCTCCTCTCAATGAGGAACTTAAATATATTTTATATATATGTATATATAAACATGCACAACCTATTTTATATATATATATATATATGTATGTGTGTGTGTGTGTGTATATACACACAAAATATGTATTTTGGGGAGAGTATCTTTCAAAAGTGAAGTCCCAGCTGCAATGAACCTGGTCTCTAACATGGCAAAGAACTAAAGAACAGAACTGCATTTTCCCCCCTTCTCCATCTACTGTGCAAAGCCCCTTATTTCAAGGCACTTCTGCACTTTACCAACAGCTAGAAACTCATTTCCAGCCGACACGCGCACCTCGGAGACCGGGGCAGATTTATGAAACGCTGGCGGGAAAGGAAACCAACCCAGTCAGGAGCATGGGGAGGGCAGCCCAGGTGCAGACGGGGGTCTGCACGGGCCCCGTCACCAAAAGGCTCATGCTGCAAACACGGACGGACATTTCTTCTTTAAACACACTCAAAGCAGGGCTACCAGCCCGTCAAACGTCCCACGCTGCCATCAGGTCTACTCAGATTTCTATCTCATTTTTCTATGAGCAATTAACCCACTAGATTTTATGCACCCATCGCGATACTGGAGGGTTTCGTTTTTCCCAAAAAAAAACCTTGGAGATGGGCAGGAAAGCACTGAGTTCCAACACTACCTGCAACGGCATTCTGCTGGCTGCCAAGCTGAGCTTGGGTCTTTTGCCCTGCATACAAATGCTAATTACAACTCAACACTAATGCTAATCCTGACATCTGCTAATTAAAAGATCACATCTTCTGCAGAGTCAGCAGTGTTATTCAAATGAAAACATTAATCAGTTTAAAATTAAAAAATAAATAAATAAAATAATCAACAAAGCAGAAATTTTAGTCCTTGGCTCAATTAATATCAAAGCACAGGCTGGGAGTACTCGAGAGCAAGTGTCAGTATTTACACGGTCTCCGAGACTGTCTGATCCTTTCAGCAAAAAGGGAATATTTCAGCATGGATTTCTCTGTTCTCAATGACTGCCCACTTTTCCTCTCTTCCCAAACCTTCTCTATTTAATTCCTATTTCTCTTTAATCACGGGACGTTTGAAATCCAAGAAAAGCCATCTCCAACCAGTGCTGATGGAGATATTCCAGAATTGCCCCCTGTTTAACCACACACATCAAGTAAGGAAGAAGGAGCAAAAGCAGAACACGAATCCAACACAAAAACCCATCACTAATTTGCCAGAGCCTCCATTCCTGGATCTTCAAATCTTCAACCGGGAGTGAAGAAATCCTTGCTCAAAACAGAGGGTTCTGTCATGAGAGTAAACAGTCCACTGCCAGATGTTGTTGGGGCACCTCCGCCTTTTGGGTTAGTTTCTCCACGTTTATCACAAATTCAGAGCCTGAAGTGCTCCATCCCAGAGGGATACGCCTTAATCCTCCAATTTCCATGGAATTAGGAAAGGACCAGTAGCAACTGGAAGTTTTGACTGCGGAGGACAAGGACCCCACGACCCAGAACAACAACTTTCTACGGAACCTCCTTTAAAGAGGATAGGAGGAGGCAAACACACACAGCTGCTCCATGCCAGAAGGACATGGTAGAAGATAGGACATGGGAGGATGCCTCGACCAACAGCAAAAGCCCCAAAAACCAAATCAGCTCACCGCAGTAAAATAAGGGTCTCCAACTGCAGCAAACTCAAAGGCAGGGCTGCGCCAGGACCAAAACGAGGCTCCTGGCTCATTTTGCACGCCACTGTTTAAAATCTGTGCAAAATATTTTGCATTTATTGTTTTGCTGTAGTGCAACAAGAGAGCTATTTGCATTTGTCAGAGCCATTAATATTTTTATTTATAAGGAGACCATAAATCAAATTTACTGCCTTTTTAACAAGGCTAATCTGAAAATGCTCTTTTCATGTAAGGTGCCAAGGTTTCTTTCCTTTATGTGCTCAGCTCTATCTCCGAACACCGTTTTAATGCAATTGTCATCTCACTTGCACTTAAAAATTTCCACTCCAGGGAAGTCTCGCCCTGCAATATATCTATGACTAATAATACATTGTGGCCAGTTATAAATTAGTCATGTTGATAAAAGGTCTAACAAAGTTACCAGGATCATTTCGTAATGCACAAGCAATATTACCAACTCTGATTTAAATAGAATAGGCAATTCAATCAAGAAAAAAAATGCGACAGAGCCTTGCGACAGCAAAGGAACCTTAAATCATTAATGAAGCTAAGAGCTTAATGTATGCAAATTAAATTATATATGCATATTTCAGCCAACTAAAAGTTTATGTGCATACTTTACTCAGGAATCTGTCTTGTGATATGATTAGAAAGAAGCAGTGACAATTTAGATTTTTTTTTTTTTATTGCTTTGGACTGTAAAGCCATCACATAATTTACATTCGCTTATAAAAACTACAAAACTCCATCGATTAAAGATGGGTTTGAGGTGGCATAAATAGCCTCCGGCCCTGCTCAGAGCCAGAGCATCGACTGAGCAGCAGCTCTCACCAGTCTACTCCAAAAGAAAGGCCAAACACTAACATTTCCCCACGTTTTAATTAAAACATTGCCCATTTGCCCCTGTTCCCGTTACCATTTCCACACTGGGCAATCACGTAATATCCAATAACCCAATTAATATCTCTAAATGCTCACAGCATTTACAATGTCACTTTTCAATCCAACTAACAGTGAATGAAGGTTGATAACCAATATTATGAGTCCCTTTTTAATATCTTTTAAACAAAAGGGAGTGAAAATACAGAAAATGAATCACTGCAAGGAAAGAACAAACAGTTGCTATTCCAGAAGGGCACTAAACACCCCAGTAATTCTATTCTCAACAGTATGCAAGCTATAGATACTAGATAAAACAGAAATTCAAGGTATTCCAATAGTACAAACCCTGGAGACTGCACTTACTTACCCAAGCATTTCAGCTTAAATAAATAAACAAGCAGCAAAATCCTGCCTTCACACCAAGCTCATCTGGCTGTGCTCCAGAACAGGTTTTGTGCTTCACAGCCTGGATTTTAAAAAGCAAACAAACAGAACAAAACAAAACAGAAAAGGTGCCCCAAAAGGCCTAATAACCACATGGAACACAGGAAAATAGGAAGAGGGGAAGATAAAAGGTGCTATCTCAAATATCTTAAGCCCTTTTATCTTAAGCCAAGGATCAGTTCTTGCATCAATCTAAAGGTTATCCTAGGGAAGACACCATAAACATCTACTAATGTCACCCCATCTACTACTTAAAACATTTAAACCACAGTTTACTCAAGCAAGTACAATTCACACATAGGTAGAGCTCATTAGCTAATTGCTACAGTTCAGGATAATATAAAGTAATTTAGTGAAATTTCTGGAGTTTCCTTCAAACCTTTCCCACTCCAGCAGAGGATTTGTGCTGCCTATGGACCATCCTCCTATTGCTCCCTGCTCATATATGCATGGCTAGCAGTCTGCATGTCCTGATATTTTTCAAAGGGAATTTAAAATTAACACCTTTAAAAAAAATAAATATATATAAACCAACACTACAGAAGCCAGCCCAACTCTAGGAACAGTTTGCATTAACAGCTGCTGCAAAACCAGAGGGAACACACAAAAATAATAGCCAAGACTTGGGCGACGAGAGCATAGCAGATTTGCAAAAGCACAGAGCAATTTTCAGACCAAAGTCAGTGCTTGGAGCAAATCCTTCACCTGTGGCCACTACTCTCCTCACACTGCTCCCATCTTGATTGGGACCCTCAGTTGGTAACCAGCAGAAAACTAATTTTCTTCAGTAAGCAGATTTTTTCAGGCCATTATTTTTCCCTTCAAAAATTGCAAACCTTAGAAGACTCACCAAAAATAAAGACACAACTAAAATATCATTAAAATGTCACATTGAAATCCCTGGGAATGCACCTTGGTGTGCAAGCACTGCCCTGGAGAGACAGACATTGACCTCACACTTTGCATCTTTTCCAAAACATGGCCTTCAAGATGCCTGAAAGTGTTGATGCAAACTTCAAACAAAAACAACTTTTGAAACGCAATTTAAAAAGATAACCAAGGCTAAAGCCTACTGAGGAACCCTGAGGAAAATGTTTTACAACACCTGAACCAGAATTGCTCATTTTCAGCAAAGGCAGCCGAACATTCTTTTTTAAGGCTTTTTTTAAGGCAATGAGTCATACCAAGGCCTTTCTCAGCTAAAACCCCATGTGGCTTGCCTTCGATTTTTTAATTTGATCTGACAATTATGACTGTAAAACGTAAATTGAATTTTTAAACCCCAGCGAAGTAAATACTTGGCAACATCTGCTTTGTTTTCATTGTTCATCTCAAACTTGTATAGAACAAGAGCAGTTTTAAAAGATTCCTCATCATTAGCTGATCATCTGTAGTTAAATACTTCTGTCAGCTTGCTTTTATTACCAAAAAAAAAAGTGAAATTGGCATTTTACATTAAGGAAAATACCCCCAAAAAAGGTAAAGAGAAGGAAAAAAGCTTGCTTACCTTCTCTAATGAGGGTAAAACCATCCTGACAAGGGTATTGCACAAATTATATCAGCTGTCTGCCTGCAATGAAAAACAACTTGGCTCCTGGCAAAGGCTAAAATGCAGGTTTTGACATTGTAGGAACTTGGCTTACAAGTTTATCTGCCTCACAGGCCATAATTAAAAGAGTGGGGATCACTAGCAGCTACCACAGGTGACACAAATCACCACATCCCCTCACAGAGGCACTTCCAGCCAATCCAAACCAAAGATCCAGGCACCAGCTGAAAAATATTAGAGCCAACAGCACAGAGAGCTGGTAGCAAATAATTGGGACCTGGTGAGTGAATTGAGCACAGCTCTGTGTTTAGGGTACAGGGAAGCCCCTTTGCCCCCATATGTGCCTCAAGCCTTGTACAAGGGGAAGGGAGACTGTGCAGAGCCGAGGCTGAGCTGTGCCCAGTTTTCCTGCAGTATGTTAGGAAGGGTGGGAAGGAAGGGAAGAACAATCCACTATGCTGGATGGGGAGCAAGTTAGCTGTTTTTTAAAGCACATGCATAGTGCATATATACCACAGCAACAGCTCAGATTTGCAGACAGGAGACGCGCTTTTTTCCCAGCTGGTTTGCCGTACGACCCCCCGAGGCAGATGGCAAAGCTGAGGGTCTGGGCTGGAAGGGGGGAGAGTGGCCGTAACCCCCGTGTCACCAAAACATCTGTCAGGCTGCAGCTCTCGCTCAAGAAACTGATCCAGAGAGCAGAGTGGGGGGTTTTCTTGAGTGTTATGGAAAATGGGACTAGTGGGAAGCGCACCGCAAGGCCAAGGCAGTTGTTTCCCAGGGTGGCACCCAGCTCTGCTAACGCGAGGCATTTGCAACGGAAATGTCTATCTGGATTTGCCACCTTGGGCTCCCTTCACAGTCAGCGGAGAGAGGAAAAAAGAAGGAAAAAAAAATAAATGCAGCATTTGGGTTTTAACGCTGGGTTTTAAATGCCTGCACAAGAAGGAAGGGAAGAGCGCCTTAGAAGAGGCTGCCTCTTCCCATTAACCAGAAGGGCAATTTAAATGACTAGCTGACATGCAGACAGACATCTCTGTTTGGCCAGATAAACCAAAACTACCTCATCCTTCAGCTTTAAAAACAAAGAACTGAGCCCGCGGTGGAAACAGGGTGCAGAATAAAAGAAGAAAATTAGAAAAATGCCAATTAGCTGAACAAACAAGCAATGCCTGCTTCCTGCATGCCAGATTTCGGCCCAGCAATAAAAGCTTTTTAATGAGTACATTAACCATTTCAGGCTTAATTGCTAGCAGCCTCCAGTGACGAGGGGCTGAGCACGGGCCAGGGCCCTGTCGCCGCGGCCCGGCCATGCTCCGCGCGGCGAAGAGGAACGATCAGCACCCCGGGAAAGCCAAGCCCCTCGATACGTTCACGTGAGCTTGCTTGGCAATTTCAGGGGAAAAAGAAAATTTGAAGCGGTACAGAAGCTACAGCAGGGCAGAGGCAAGACACGGGTACAGGCACATTCCCATCATGACCTGCACTTTCTGATAAGGGGCAGTGGGAGCTGCATCACGCTCTTGAAAGATACATCCATTCTCCTTCATATTTTAATCAATAACAGGGGTCGTCACTAAATGTTTCATACAACCCTTCATCTGTCTCTAAGCCGAATGAGGCAGATCTCTGCAAGACTCGAGCAGATTCACTCCAGCCTAGCCAGGAAAAGTCATTTGACATAAACAGAGCAAAAACTCTAGTTCAGAGAGTTCAGATGTCAATTTACATCTAGTTTTACTCAGATAGTCTATATTGAGAAGCTGTAACAGCAACTCACTTGAATCAACTGAATATTTAAGAAAAATCAAACAAAAATAATCCATAAAATAACCTCTGTTGGTCTCCATCAACACACACAACTTTCACTCAAGAGCATAAGGGCATTGCAACTGTTTCTAGCGAACATGCTTTACTTTGCAACTGTGTTTCCTATGCAGAATCAACATTTCTTTGCTTTTTTCACTTTGCTTGTTAAAAAAAAAAAAAAAAAAAAAAAAAAAAAAAAAAAAAAACAAATTAACCAAGTTCTCCTACTGGTACCTAACCTAAGGAAGAAAAGAATAGCGCCCAGCTGTAAAGAGCTGTAAAGCTATGAAAGAACCCTCTTAAAATGAGCACAGTGACCTTTCCCTATGAACTGCATATGTACCAGCTAACTTTCTCAATATAGAACATAAACAGACCCACCGTGTCAGTGCCACGCAAGCAGAAATCTGCAAGGGAGCACCAGGCTGCCACCAAAAAGACTTCCCTTATAAGTTTTCTCTCATCGTTGGAACACAGTAAGAAAGGGGAACACACTGGGAGAGAGCCCATGTGCCTTATGTGCAGGAACTAGCACCCTATTCCTCAAGCAGCCTCCCTGGTTTGATGGGGCTCCCATGAAGACCTGCTTAAGGAGCTGAGCGCTGATCACATGGGCAATTCATGGCATATAATATCTTCAACATCTGCTGCAACATATGACAGGATAGTTTTCCTGTACGCCTGTCTTATTCATGCCCCTGTGCACTTGTGCTCTCTTCTCCCTCCTATCTGACTGCAGCTCCCTACACCCAAAAAGAGTCCAAGCCCCAAAACACACCACACAGCTATCTCGCTGTCATCTATTATTCAAGAAAGGTCTCATGGAATAAATGTCTGTTCAGAGGCTCTAAACAAATTTCATTTCTGAACACCACTGTCTGCAGCCCAGCGGGCCATTTCACCGAGATAAGATCACACATTTAATCAAACGCTTCAAAAAAGAAATACACACCGCGTTTGCTTAATAACGTCAAATAATAAAAGTGCAGCGCTGGCAGCATACTAATTTTTCACATTCTTTCTTCTTTGAGGGTTGGCTCAATAGTCAAGGTCAACCGTACATGGGATTTCTTCTAATTAGGGTTTCTGGTAAAGGCTGGACCTGTGCGCTCTCACCACTTAGCCACTGTTTTGCCTAAAATGAAGACATCTCTCTTTCATTTCAAATTAAATCACTGCAGTATCCCACCCAAGCGGGGACAGACAAAAGCACGTCACTGTTAACTCAACAGAGAACCTACATGAAAGACAACAAAAAATCCACATCTTTTCTGGTCAACAAGGAACCACCCACATGCATGTCTATAGTGTTAAAAAGAAAAAAAAAGAAAGATCATGATTATCTGCTCCGTGTTTGGCTACAGCTCCTGCTGGAGCAAACCAGAAATGTATCCAAGTCAGGATTAGGAGTAGATCTGGCACTCTTAGGTCAACATAAGTATTGCCACTTTCTTTATCGTCAGAGCAAGAGCAGGAATCAGATCAAGACACTGTGCCATCTGCAGTGCAACACACCAGATTTCCATCATATTCATCTGTTATTCACTTATTTTGTCTACTGAATATTATTTTTTATTAATTTTTTAGATTGCTAGCTCTACTGCAGAAACTACTGCTCCAAAGGAGCCCAGACCCTGGCTGGCCTGGCTCTCCTTCCCATGGATGGGGAGGGTTAACAGCTCAAACACAGCTGACCTCAAACCCAGGGGAATTTTCAGCCCTGACAACGCCTAGGCCATGCCCTGTCCTCCCCTATTCCATCCTTCCAGCCTTACGCTGGTCTCACACGGGAAGAGGAGGCACAGGGGAAGACAACCCACGACCCGCTCTTTTCAGAGCTGGAGGGAGACAGCAAGGTCTTGCCTGGAGATATTCCCTCCCTGCATTTCTTCCTGCACAGCTTTGATTTATCTGCTGCATTTTAGCAGCCTGTCCTTCCCAAACCAGCCGTGCTATACGGAGAAGCACCCTCTGCTCCCCATGTCAAAACGCATGACACAGGCTTTAGAAAGACTCGTAGGTGACCTACTTAGAGAGATCTATACAGTGCCCTGCAATGCAATTGGGGACCACTCGCCAAAAGGGCATGGGTTATCACTTGGGGCCCTGCAGGGACTATATTTCAAATAGCTAGCAGAATTAATTTTACGTGGAGACTTGCATCATTTTGGAGTCATACACAAAACAAGCAGCACTTCAATGTTCCTGTCTCTCCCCACAAAAAAAAGAAGAAGAAAAAAGAAAGGGAAAAGAGGGGAAAAAAAAACGGCACACACCTGCATCCATTAAAGATAATCTAAAATGACATTTTTCTTGAAGAAGACAGTGCTGTGGGATTTGAAAGCGCAGTAGTCGCATCATAATTTCCCTTGGAAGGAAGTGGCATAGATACGCCACGCTTCCAAATGATTAAAGGCCCTGATTGCAACATCCTAAATCTGGAGGAATAGCAGCTTAGATCACACTCGCGGCTCTAACAAGGTCGTGCTGCAGCGCAACGGCCTCTCAAGCCACCTGTGGCACATTGGAAGCCAGAGCAGGGTGTTTGGATATCCTGGGAAAAGGATGTACTACCTGACTGCAGATCAGTTTTGCATGCCTCCATCACCCTCGTGTACCAGGTAATTAAGGGCAAACTACAACAGCCTTTCATTGCTATAAATAAATAAATAAAAGACAAATCAGGATGATATTTTGGGATACACTGCAGACTTTGTGTGCCTTGCTCAAAGGAAAAAAAAAAACTCTTTGCAGAGAGTGACATTGATTTGCACCGTGTTGAAACGATGCAAATCATTTCAAGGGAGGAACAGAAAAGGAGGGAACAGAAGCTTTGCAACCCTCCTCG
>JAUBNY010000186.1:229449-243853 GCA_032275445.1 Crypturellus soui
TTTCGCACCTCCTGATTGGCCCTGCAGGCCGGGACCGCCGAGGGGGCTTCCCGTGCGTGTGGCAACACGACAAAAGAGAGTTTCTTCTGCTCGCCGCCAGGAAACGAGATGGTCTCGGTTGCCCCCAGGCGGGCTTGGGGCCGTGTGTGCGCGTTCCTCACACCTCCTCTTCACGCCAACCACCTACAGGTGTTTCCTTTGGGAAAAAGGAGCACCAAAAACGCCACCGTGTCTCGACTCTAGCCAGAGTTGTCCTCACGCCATGGGAGAGGACCTCGATGGATGTATCAAGAACTCGCCTCGCCGTCTGCGCTCCTCAACAACCGCTGTTCTGGGAGCCCCCCAAAAATAAACGGGTTGTGGGGAGAAGCGAGGAAGAAGTAAGAGTTGCTCGTCAAAATCGTGTCCCAGGCTTACCGTTGGCTATGGAGCCACGAAAGGAGAGAGAAGTTGGAGAGAAAAGCGCTCGCACAGGTCACATCGCCAGGGTCCCAAAGGCAGCTGCGCAATATTCCCTGGAGGACGTTTTTCACAGTGCTTTGTCCAGCAAAACTCAAAAGGTGCCCAGGGATGAGCTTTGCACCAGCTCCCTTGGGCGATGGTGTCACCGCCTCATATATCTCGCTGCTTGCAAGATTTTTCCTGCTGTTTGGCCTGCATTCCCCGTTTCTTTTCTCCATTTCATGCCGTTGTTCATAAATTGCAGCCCCAAATAATCAAGGCCCTCCAACGCACACTTGAATTTGGACGCCTGTTGAAGCTCCATCGAGGTTGTATACAGTTGTTTTGCAGGACTGATGGGTGTACGCACACGTTTGAGCGCCATGCAGAATTGGGACCATGCATCATCGTAAATAATTATCCTTGTCTTCCATATTTTTAAATCACTATCCTTCCCAAGCTTAATTATTGATTAGATAAGCTGAATGTTTAAGCTGCTTAATCGCTCTTTGCGCATCCGTCTTCCCGAGCGCCTGATTGTTTTCCTCCTCTGGATTTGAACCCCCTCCAATTCGCTCATGTTTTGCTAAGGGCAGGTAATGAGGTATCACAGCATCAAGCCATATCCCAGGTGTGATGGTTCTGCTCGTGGAGATGGCCAGACCTTGTGCCTTCAAAGTCAGCACAACGTTTCACACGGGGGAACCGTGACGTTCACAGAACCCCTTCTCCCAAGGGGAAAAACAAAATCACTGCTTCAAGATCCGCTGTCTGGATGTGTTATTTGCACTGTCTTACACAATATTGGGAGGGTTCCTCACTCTTTTCTGCAACACCCCTCCAGAAGCAGACCTTCATACACTGGATCACAGAACAGTTGAGGTTGGAAGGGATCAACCGATTTATCCAGCAGGAGAACAGCCTGCTTTTCCCAAGCAGCCTCCGAATCATGCAGGATCACAGAATGACTTAGGACCTTTGGAGATCTTCTAGTCAAACCCCTGCTCAAGCAAGATCACCTAAGAGCAGGTTGCCCAGAACTCTGTCCAGACGGATTTTGAGTATCTCCAAGGACAGGGACTCCGCAACTTCCCTGGGCAGCCTATTCCAGAGCTCTTTCAAGACGTTTTCCCTCATGTTTACATGGAGCTTCTGTATTTTGGTTTGTGCCTCTTCTCCTGTCACTGGCAACCCCTGACAGCAGTCTGGCCCCATCTTCTTGAGTCCCTCCCTGCAGATATTTAAGTACACTGATAAGATCCTCTTTGTCTTCTCTTCTCCAGGCTAAACAGGTCCATCTCTCTCAACCTCTCCACAGCAGAAAGATGCTCAACAGCACCGACAGGCCAGCAGCAAACTGTCCCTTCAGCTTCACCCCAGTCTCTCATTTCCACAAACTTCCACGAACAACCGCTTCACTCGTGCACATTCCTGCCTTTTTCGGCACTGTTTTTACCATCTTTCTAGTGAAAAATACATTTCACACCAGTTCCTTTACTTGGACACCAAGTCCAATGTGGTTTGTTGTTGGTTGGTTGCTTAGACGTTGATCTCATGGTGGCCCCACTTAAGGCTTATCTGAGCTGCTGACCCGAATCTGTCTGTTGTCTAGGCAATCAAAGCAATTAGACATAAAAATCATTAATAATTTAGCCTAATTGAAACCTAACAATACAGCCTTCCTGTAAGATTTTTAAGCAATTTCAACTGTTTGGAAAGCATGACCTGTCTCTGTTATTCTGGTATTCAAATAACATGGGAGAAAATAAAAATTGTCATTGGAACTGATTGCTTAAAGAGCTTGTTTTCTTCATTAATTTCAACTCACTAAAGTAACAGTTTGACTTGCGAATTCTCGGGCAGCTGCTCCAGCGTTTTTGATGTGCTGGATGCACTCTTTGGAAAGGAAGGTTGTATTTTCCTACAAAACAGTGAGGCTGCACACGGAGAAGGGTCAGCGGGACTTCGGGCATGGGGCTGGCCAAAGGGACTGACGGGGATTTCTGGGCAAGTTGCTCTGGAATGGGTTGCCCAACAAAACTGTGGATTCTTTTTTCTTGGAGATGGTCAAAAGCCATCGTGAAGGGAACATGGGCAACCTGCTCGTAGGTGACCCTGCTTGAGCATTGGGGTTGGACTAGGTGGTCTGCAGAGGTCCCTTCTCACCTACACCGTTCCATGATTCACCAGCTGCTTGCCTTGGGATATTTGGGATGAAGAGGCCGTCCTCCATAAACAGAGAACATGATGCTATTTGGCACATACGTGGCCCTCTCCAGAAAGCAATTTATAGGCCCTAACCTGTAGGGCACTTGGAGCTAGATGCAGCCCGCTGCACCTCAGCGTGACTCCATCAGCCACGAGCGTGGAGCCTTCTACGTGCGAAGAGTAACCGAAATCCCCCATGAACAGCAGGAGGAAATCCAGCGCTGGCATCCCTCACAGTGCTAGCATGCAGGATGAATTATGCTGACATCCGGAAGAATAAGATTCCTGTTTGCATTGCTCTCCGAGCTGGAGTGAAATGTGAGCAACCGGACGAAATATTGTATCACCCTTCAGGGACTGCTGGGCACGTCATTTTTGCAGTGCTCTTAGCCATGGCTGCTATAACATCAGTTTCATCTGCAACCACTTATTGCACCTATCTCCTGGCGAACAGCATCAAGAGAAGAAAAGAAGGGAAAACGCTACCCTCCTCGTGACGCCGCAAGAGGATTTAGAGCCTTTTATGAAACAAAAGTAGGAAATGATCACGGCTATGAAGCCGGAGTTGCAAACGGCGCTCTCGGAGGAGTAAACCGCAATGATGTGAATTTAGCATCCACGGTATTAATGGCGAAATTCTAAACTGAATAGGAAATTAACTTTCTCACTTGAGGTTATACTGCAGTGGGAAAGTGATCCTAATTATTCTGAAGACTAAAGGCTATGGTTAAAGGTAAATCAGGTTCCAAGAAGGAAAAAACAATAACACTCCTCAAAATAATAGTCTGGTTGCATTCAGGCATTTGCAGGGAATACAATATGAATCGGGCATACAAAATGCAAAGGAAATAATTTGAATGTTTCCAATAATAAAACCAGGTTTGTAGCAAGTACTGGAGAAGCTTAAAGTGTTCAACGCAACATGCATAAGATGAAGTCTTGGGCAGATACCTGGTGCATGCAATTTAATGAGGAAAAAGCATAAATCACATCAGGCAGGGTCAAAACATAGCCGTAGGGATTATGCCAAAAAATCAGGGCTTTAAGAAATTGTGCGTTGCACACAGACAAGTAATTGATCTTTTTTTTTTTTTTATCTCTTTCAAGATCTCTCTGCCTCCTGGGCTCCATTTTAGAAATCATCGGCGTGATTTTTTTAAACTTCAGTTTTCTTTTAACTCGTATCAGCAGCCACCAAAATAATGTTGCACCCGCTTCCGCACATCCTTGTTTCACACATTCATTTTTATAAATCTATTAATGCTTCCTCCAATGGGGTCACAGGAAAATGACCTGAGCCAAATGGGAGATCGAATCTGCGGACAGCGAGCGTAACATCTTGCTGCAGCGGGAGAAAGCAAGCAAAACCCCAAGATGTGTCAGCAGAGGCACCGAGCAAGCCAGAAAATATTGCAGCAATGCCACGAGTGCTAGTGCCACCACACTGAGGGAGTGAGTAAAATGCAGAGTTAAAGAGGTGCCGACAAAGCTGACGGTGCCGAAAGGACAACCGGAGCGCCAAGTCATCCTGGATGTTTGCAAGTGTGGTTGTAGATGAAGGCAATTAGTTCCGTGCTCGTTAAGGCTGGGAAAGTCTCTTGCTGAAGATCAATACTTGGATCTCCAAAGCAGCTCAGAGAGAGTCTCATCACGAGTCAGGGGGAAGTGCGCTCCTAAATCCCTTGCATGTCAGAACCTACTGCTGCACACTATTAAGTAAAATAATTAACTATTTGCAAGGACTCTAGGTAGCACATATGAAGTAGCACGTATAAAATATGTACTGGTAGCACTTCTTGGAGCCTCAGCTGGGCACTCAGTGGCTTTGCCCAAGTGTGAGTATATTATTCATAGCTCTCAAATCCATCCCGTCCGATCTGCCTTCAGAGCCATCTAATCAATAACTCAAGTGTGCATTTTAATAAGGCTTCCAAATTAAGCCAGATTCTCACATATAGAGGACCCACCACATGTGGATTAGTACACGCAACAGCTCAGCGTGGTCCAAGATGAGAGCAGAATAGTGATGGGGAGAGTGAGTGACATTATACTGAGGAGATGCTTAGAGCAGGAGGCAGACGATAGGGTCCGAGTATTGGAAGTGCTTCCCAAATGGGACACTCAGTTTGGTGATGTTTTGGACATCTGTATCCAATAGCAGGACCTTGTTATCAGTAGATCAATGTGTCCCATAGGAGCTGGCTCTTTCAGCAGGCTTGGTTAAACCCCAAGATACCATTCACGATGACAGAAAATTCAAACTTCATTCTCCAAACAAACTGCTATGGCAATTTTACCTTTCATTTGTCTTTTGTGCTCGTCGATATTGCAGATCATGCGGAATTGCGTGTCACTCTACGAGGACACTTGCAGGAGCGGAGGGAGCCGATTCCTGTTTCAGCACTCAGCCCCTGCACTGTAGATGGGTTCAAGACAGTTTCAGTCCTGCCCTCAGAATAAATAGCGCAGCAGCTACCGACAGGTTCTTACCATTCAAGCATGCTGTTTGCTCTCTGCAATAAATAACCTTCTTTCCAAAAGGACTCCATAAAAACCCTGTGTATTGAATACACGTGTGTATTTGCATGTTGAGGAAGGTGAGCATTCATGTACTAAGAAGGGAGGAATCAGTTCCACCTATGCAATTTATGATCAGTAGAAAGGCTGAGTTAACACCGTTGACCTCTGCAATGCTCTGCTCCAAGTCAAAACATGATTGCGCTGCAACGAACTCTTTTTATAAAGAGTTGGCCTGTTATCTCTGTTGCATACTGGCCCTTCGCACTCATGCTCTTCTGTATTAAAGAAAATCTTGGACTGAAGGATTCTACTAAGACTGCTGACCTTATTAGTGGGCTGCCTGGGGTGTTGTTTTCCCTCTTTCAACAGGAAAGTGGCGGTTCTTTAGCTCAGAGGCTTCAAAGCTCCGGTGCTTCCTGCTCCACAGCATCCTTCCAATGACTGACATGCACACGAGGATGTTGTAGGTTGGTCCAGCGAACAACCCCACAGACTCCTTATGATCTCAAGCATCCCCGTCTCACTAATCCCTAGGGTTTGCCTGGAGCTTTAAAGCCAAATATACTTATCTTTACACCTAGATTGAGGAGGAAGAGTCTTCCCTATAGGAAGAAGGCTCCCATCCCAGGAGCTGCTTGCAGAAATCACGAGACACACGTGCCCCAACTGTTAAGGCTGTACCTGTATTTAACTGCCTTCCTGTATCAAGAATATAAATGAATTTAGAGGGATATTATCATATTTTATAAATAAATAAATAAATAAATAAATAAATAAATAAATAAATAAATAAACAAACAAACTATGGGTTGAGTTTCCAACTTGCCTGATCCTATGTGGGTTTTCCCATTACAAGATCCCAGTCTAGCTCAAGGAATTGGGTTTATGCTTTCCCTGCCATTCAACTGAAATATGGGAAAAGACATTCCCACAAAGCAGAAGAACAAGGTGTATGTTGGTGCAGTAACTCTCCTTTATTTTTAAATCCTATCTCAGGTTTCCAGAAGCATAAAACAAGCCCTGAAAGAAGTCCTAAAAGTCAGTCATCATTTGAAAGGTAGTTTCTGATCAGTGAGATCAGGCTGCTCAACTTCAGCAGCTTTAAAGGCAGCAGACAGTTAAGGGTTTGGAGTTAAAACAATTTACATATATGCAACATCCCTTGCTGAGAGGAACCCTTGAAAGAGCCGCCTTCGGCAAAGACTTGACAAGCTCTTTGCCACCTCCTTTTGGTTCCTTTTGGATCCGGCTCTTGTAGCTCTTCCCCGCTGCGGTTTTGTAGCTCTCTACCACGTCTCCTCGCACTCAGATCTTCTCCAGAGCAGAGTGTCGTAGCTCACCTACTCATACATCGCCAAGAAGCTGTCTGTCCCACTCCTTTCATCAGCTTTGTCATTCTGCTCTGAATCTCCTCTGGTCTTCCCCATGCCCTGCTTTCAGGCGAAGGGTCCGCATCAGCACACAGTGTTCAGAGCACAGACGAACGCCGGGTTTGTGCAGTCCCCCATTTCACATGCTAATTCCACAGATTTTGAGCAATAAAAAGTGACGATACTATAACCAATGGGTTTTCAGTCAAATTACCAGCTTTGGGAAGGTGGCGGCTTGCTGGAGCTAATGCTGGAGGTAAAGACCCATTGTCCCCATGTTCCCCATGTTCCAGGTGGAATATTCCACCTCCTCCCGCAGCGTGGAATATTTTTCCACATTCTACCCCATGACTTTTTTGCACACAGCATCATTATTATGCTAGGTGCCCGTGCCTAGGTTCTTTGGAGTTACTGTTCTCAGGCTGGTGTGCACCATTGCTCCCAGCAGCCCGCGGATTTCGTTAGGTTACTGTTTGTTCCCGCTCTCAGATCATTAATGAGGACGTTGACTAAGTCAGGACCTAGCACAAATCTCGGTGCTCTGCTACCTGAGAGCTCCTTGCAGTTTTATGTGCTGTTATTTAGCATTACCCTTTGCCATGGACTTTTTGCCAGCTCTCAATACGCTCGAGAGCAGAGTCGGTGAATAATTTATTAATGAATTTGCTGCTTCTTTTCGCTCATGAAGTATGTACAAGCAGTCTGATGGCGCCTGATTTGTTTGTTACTTGAAAATTTTCAAGAAACACTTAATGCAAACCAGTTTTAATATGTGGGCTGCTGGCAAATTACGTTAATACATTATAGATTAATTTTTCTGCCATGATTGGTTATTAAATGATACAGCACTGTTTTGCCTGACTTGTGCGCTTACTGAATATTGTAACACCAACGAAGAAACTGTAAGGTGTCAAATTGGACACAGAGCATTTACAAAACCATTACTAGACTTGACCAGAAAAAAATGTTTCAGTGAAACTCTCGAAGAGAAAAAAAATGCAGAGTTTGTTAATGCTCAAAAGAGACGATGAGTTCCTCCTAATGAGTGATCATAGCCAGCTGGCTTGTATATAGGGTATAACTCTACCTCGGAGCTTGAAAATCAGTTTGTATTTTCAAACTATGGTTCCATGAGAAAAAAGTCTTATGGGGCACAAAATTAATAATATCATATTTAAGGAATATCTTTTATTAACTGACTTTATAATTCTGTTTATACATACATATACAATGTGTATAGGTCCATGAATGTCTGTTTCTCATGAGTGGCACTTCAGATGCTGCACATTTATGTATTCGGTGCTACTGTCACTGATCTTGGCTCTTTCATTTTTGCAAGAGCTTATTTCACCGTGAAGCACTTCCACCTCTCACTTTTGTTTTTCTTTTGAAAATCAATACCATATTCACCTTTCACTAATATATCGATGGATCTCTCTGGTTGTTTATGAGTTTTCAGTAGTAATTGCTGTGCTATAGTGCAAAATCGGGCTGAAGCATTTTTCGTGAAATATTTTTCAGTGAGAAATTGATTTTTTATTACATTTGGGGAGAAAATATCTGCTCTGTCATTAAGGTTTTATTTTCATCAGCAAGCTCATTAAAAAAAGTATTTTCAGGATCACATGTTAAAAAAATTAAAACATAGGTGTTTTTCCTCTCTTTTATTGCTTGAGTGGGGAAGATGGAGGGAAGTTGATTGAACACCTTGGGCTCATCCAGAGCTGCTGATTTGCATCAGTTTGTATTAATGTGCATTCCTAATTCCCAAGAAGTGCATTTCCTAGTGCCCAAGACTCTTCCTTGAAGCCTTATTCTCTTTCCCGGTCCCTTTTGGCAACCCCTTGCAGCGCTGCGTGCTGAGAAGAGCTGCCTTTCTGCTGCAGTACTGGGTCACAACAAGCATTTTTGGGGTTTCCTGATGTGACTGAGGGCTGTGGAAGCATCCATAGGCAAAGAGGATGGAAAAGGGGATCCATGGTCCCTGTATCTTCTCCAGCCTGGGTACTAGAGGGCATTGGGTGGAAATATGCCAAACTTGCCCTCTTCTCAGTCTCCTCCCAACACGTACTTCATCAAGAACACAGAGATAAGGTCTTATATTCCAGTCATATTAGCAAAAATATTGTACAGTGACCAGACTTGCTGAGAACTGGGCTGCAAAGGGTACCGATTCCCTCACCCAGCGTTCTGGCTTCCACTGCAGCTTCTCCTCTCTGCATTCAGTTGTCTCTATTCACTGAATTCAGTTTCGAGTTGATGGAAACTGCAACTTCCAGGGAATAAATTATTTATGGGGGTGGGGTGGGGAGGGAAGAAACCCTTTCAGACTGTTCTAATTTGAGCACTTCCTAAAAATAAGTTGAAAGGAAAATATGCCAAGTGTTAGCCTAACAGCAAAAGTTTAATCCGTCAAAATGAAGACACCTAAAGCAGGAGATCTGATAAATTCATCCATAAGGAAACCTCTGTTAGTGGATTTGAGACAATATATTTTCATGGGAGGGCTAAGAAGCATTAAGAAATATATTATTTCCCCTGCCTAATTCCCCTTGTTCTTCTACCAAGAGGAAGGTCTTCTGGTTACTGCAGACCAAACCTGCACTGCACAGAAGCACTGCTAGCCCTGAGCGTACAAGGTTATTTCTTTGCAGTAGGATGAACATAAAACAAGGCAGGAGAGCCTCAAAAAAGGGGGGAGAGTGGCAAAAATTTGAAAACAATATATTTGGGGTTGAGATGTGATTAGTTTGTCCTTTTCTCTTTCCCATGGCCGTCGCTCTGCCTAAAAAGAGACAGTTCTTCATGCCACTCTTGAGGTAACCTTGGGAAGATGGTTGTGCCTAGCAGACTAAAATTCCCTGATAATAGGGGACCAAACTGATTTGTACTGTGCTGGCGCATCTGGAGTGTGTTCTCTGTCGCTCTTTGTCGCTCTGCGCTCTGTCACATTATTGTTCCTTCAGAAAGTGGTTACAGGTCATTGTGAGCCACATTTGATGCTGCTCTTTATTAGCCTGTTCTTCCAACGGCCATGATAACACCTGAACATCACCTTTGACCACCTGCATCGTGAACTTGTCTTTCACAGTCAAACTTCTTTTTATTTCCTATTTTCCTATCGTTCTGCTCAAATTGGCCAATATATTTTGTACTGAAGAAAAAGTGTTTTCCTTGGGGAAAATATTTGCCTGCTCTTCTTGCATTTAGTTAATGGTTGAAACGTCACCACCGGTTAGCAGCGATCACAGTGAACTTGTGTGATAGTCTGCATGTTTTGCAAGAGCCTGACAGGGACCATCTGTCCAGGCAGGACAATTACCCCAGATACTTATCATGCTTGCACAAAAGGGGAGCTAAAATGCTATGTGAAATTAGTCTTTAAATCAGCTATAAAAAAAAAGAAAAAAGACCAGTTATAGTCTTTGAAGTTTAATGACAAGACGCACTCAATTCCTCTTTTATTTCCCCATTTTTAGGCAGCAGGTTTACATTTTATGTGGAGTTGTTATCCTGTGATGCATCATTGCTACTGCTCATCTCCCGCCTCCCCAAACGAAGCTGATACCTTTGCTAAACCCACTGGCCACCTGCGAACCCTTGTCTGCAACTCTAAATTAAATAATCTCCTTCAACTACTTTTACAAACAATTGTACTTAAGAAGCTCAAGCTGAAAGGCTTGATGCTCCTTTAAGAGCTGTATTTTTCTCCTTCCATTTTACACGTTTATCTCTCTCCCTTTTGGTGAAAGATTCAGATGTTAAAGGAGGAATGAGGTTAAAACGCAACGAATCTTTGCATGGAGAGAGGGAACGTTGTGGAGCTCATAAAAAATATAGAACAGGAGTCAATGGATTTTCGAACTTTGAAAGCTCCTTTCATGTGAAAATGTTTGTTTATTTTAGCTAAATGCCAAGCCAGTTCTAAAAATGCAAATTTGACTAAATAATTTATTTTTTCCCAAAAAACAGAGTTGTTGTTATTGCCTTTCTAAAGTCGAGTAAGACTGAATTGACTTGCAATAAGGCTTGAAATAAATAAATAATAAGTATAAAAGAATTTTAATGTTGAAACTTCAATATTTTAAGAGCAAGTGGAAATATTACCCTATTGTATCAAATATCTTAATTAGCCGGCAAATTTTGCCTCTGTTGTTAAAATTATCATTTTGCATTTAAACAGAATATTCTCAAACCTTTTAAATTCTCCTGAAATGTATAAATGTCTGCACTTTCTAAGCAACTACAATACACAAGACCAATAAATTATATCACTGTTCCAATACCTCCCTAGAGAGCTGACTATGTAGCACCACTGCCGGAGATGGGAGCGCATTACCGTGTCCTCAAGCACATTTACACACTCCCGCTTAAATCATCGGAAGCAGGTTAGCAAAATACCTGCGTGAACGTGATCCTTAGTCAGCAACAAGGCATTCACATTAGGCAACATCCAAAAAATATCTCCTGTACCTCGCAGGAGACTCAACTTCCTTGATTTCTTCTATAGTTAATGGAGAGAGACGCATATCTCCAAAGAGCAGTCTCGGGAACGCTAAGTTAGGAGCTCAACTAATTGAGGTGCTCTGCATCCTCCTCGCTCCTGAGCCTCCTTCTCCAATGTGGCAAAACCTTGAGCAGCGAAACCTCTCGCAGATGAGCAGCTCTGATGAAAGCGAACGGGCCCGGTGATGGAGCACAAGTGTTTTGAATGCTTCTGACATCCGCCTTCAGATCTGTCTACATCATTCAGTTAATTATATTAAAAAAAAAAAAAAACCTAGAGAAACTGGGATAAATATTATCTTATGTCATCTCTTTGGTGATTCGATTTGTCGTGCAACCTTCTGTAGTTATGTTGCAGTGTGAATTTTAAATAATTTGTTTTTATTTAATTTTCATTAGGCTCTAGATACAAGGAGCATTATACATGAAGAAAATGGTCCTAAAACCACGTCAAAAGCTTCATAAGATCTTTTGATGCCGTTTCTTCTCTTCTCACGATCAAGCCTACAGCATTTAGCTCAGGAAAACTATCAGCTGTTGCTCAGGTTTTCAGCAGGAGGTTTTCACGGAGCTGAAACTTTTAAGAGTTTAGGAAGTGGCAGGCCTACTCAGCTTAGCTGTGTCATTAAATGCAAATGCCTACATTAGTACAGCATTAAGGTTCAGAATTTAAACACACATAATTCATGAAAACTGAAAGCTAAGGTTCCCGCACTGATGTTAAATCAATCCAACTGCTCCGTTTATGCACGTTAAAGTGTATATTTAATTGCACAAAGCAAGTCGCTGAAATAACATCTGTACGTGGCGGCCGGCTTAACTTCAGCACGGAACATTAACATCTGGATTGATGGTTCTCTCTCCCTTCGCTGGGTGAACTTGGCCCAAGGAGAGGAGACCTGGGGAAAAAGGATGCCCAGGTGCCCGGGACTAGGGGTCATTTTGAGCGATGTTGCTGGTCAACCATGGCCCATGTAAGCGGACCCTGCTTGGCCATGTCTCTCCTGAGGGCCAGGGTCCAGTCAGATGAAACGTGGACCATTTCTGTGGAGCTCGTGTGCCACCACCAAAGGGAGAGATGGGGATGATGTGGAGCAAAAAGCAGCAAGTTCTGCACCGATCCCCCCAAGCCCTCGTCTCCATCCGCCACTAACATGGCAGCAAATGTTCCTGCTGCATTTCTCTGCGTCTCTGCCAAAGGTTATGTCCTCCCTCCTGTTTAGACACGAAGCTGTTCAGGCAAACAAACAAACAAGCTTGTTGGAACAAAATGCCTGAGAGACACGTCTCGAGACAGGAGTTTTATTTCCTTGGGTTTGAGTCAGTAACCTAAGACTGTCTAAGCATTTCAATACCTGACCTCCGCGAGGGCCTGAGGGCAACAGCCATGCTGCTTGAATTCAAATGACAGTCTAACTCCTACTGCTAATTTAAAATCCCAGCAGAAAGCGGTTAAAGAGTTAATGCTCTGACATTATCCCGGGGTAATGCTACTTCCCCTACCTCCATTGCATCACATCATTTCGTGTCTACCTCTTCCTGCTATTTTCTCTGCCCTACTCTCCTGCAGCTACCTCAAAAATATAACCCTGACGAGTTCTAAAGAAAATCAATAAGAAATGCAATATTTCCTTACAGCTTACGGCGGGAGGAGCAAAATCTCAGCCAGCTTCCTGCACTGACCGGACTGCTTTGTGTTTCTCCTAAATGTTGCACACAAGTTTACTACGGTTTCAGCTCGTATCTACGATTTATCAGTGGGCTCTCGTACGCTTTTCTCCATACCTGCATAATCCCACTGCTGAAAGCAAGGCAAGATCTGCCTTGTGAAAGCTATTTCTAGTGATGAAACACGATCAAGAAGGAACTTGGCCTGATTTTGGGAGCTTCCCACGTAGCTGGAACAAACGCACTATGTAAATCGGAGACGCTCGGCGAAGATCTCGGTCTTGCAGTCATCTTCTACCAAGGTAGACTTGGCATTTGTGTCTTTCCTGCATGGCTGATAAGCATATTCCCCACTTCAGGACTCCAGCTCCTCTAAGATTCAAGTGCCAAGTGAGCAAGAGTATTCACAACATATTCAGCATTTCAAAGACTCAAGCTCTTTTCAAAGACTCAAGAATGAGAATGGAAAAATTGACTAACTCACAGTGTAGCGTGACCCAACAGGCAGTGATGTCTGCACGATTTCATAAATGGACATTTTGGTCCTTTTAAAAACGGGTGACATTTTTTTCTCAGCACATACGAATGCTCTTCTTGATAATGTCAGCATCTCCTTTTTGGGTCTGATCTCGCACTACTTAGACTTTTGCTATATGCTATGTCCTTCCAAGGACTTTATTCCTTGACGAATTTCTGTTCTTTCAGCCTCACTAGAATGCATTTTTTTCTTAGAAGTTATTTTACATTATGAAACATGAAAACAAATGTAAAAAAATAAAAATCAATACAAACATTTCAGCTGTAACCAAAACAAAATATCTCAAATGTTTATCCAGTTAAATAGCCCTGAAGTTGTTTTGCAAAATATTTCACATTTGTATTTTTTTTCTCCAAAGAAAATGAGAGCAAATTTCAAACATAAGTATTTCCCACAGAAAGGGAATCTATTATATCCATAGATTTCAGCTGAGTGGCAAACGCAAGAGCAGTAGTAAGGTACTACTTAGGAATTTGAAATGCAATTTAATGTATTTAACTTGCAATTTTCTACTTAGGTCTATAAAATTTTGGTTTGGTTACCCAAGCAAATTTAACTCTACTATGGGGCTGTATCAAACGAGACTGAACGTATCTGCGCTTTTCTCCTCTTACACCTTCATCTGAATTTTAGATGATGTTTTCTTTGCTCTTGGCCAAGTCAGACTTCGTTCTTCAGAAAACAGAGTCTTTTCAATACATATACATATTTGAAAGTATTTCGAGCATCTGTACATTTGTATGGGTCTAAATATCATTTTTCCATTTCTGTGCGCATTTTCCAGAATAGTTCCTGTGGTTTTGTCTCCTGCATTAGGCAAATTCTCAGGGCAGTCTCAGTTCCCAGGTTGGGAACCAGGGTAGGTTCTGCCTTTCAGGAGGTCAGTTTTTGAAGACACAAGATAGATGTTGAAGGGTGGATAAATAAATACTTGAGCCAAGCAGCTCACTGAGGTCTTCATAAAAACCTGGGCAGCAAAACCCCTTAAGCTTCTCCAGAAGGTATTTATAGACAATTTAAGCAAGGGTGTTTTCTATTTTGCATTCAAGTTCAATAGCAGCCTTCCATAAATAGGCTATGCACACAAAAGAAAAGAGTAGCTGAAGCCTAAAGATAGAAAGCTGTTCTTGCACATTTATGGTTTGCTCAGTTA
>JAUBNY010000186.1:243953-313464 GCA_032275445.1 Crypturellus soui
GGTTGGGAACTGGAGCATCTGATCGGATCTAGTGCTAGGAGTGACGCACGGATGCGGGAGGGACTTGGGTTTTAAGTCCTTAATCTTCCACAGATTTTTCCAGGTGGCCACAGGGAGGTCATCTCCCCATACCTTGGCTGTCCACCCAGAATATGGGTTGTGAAATGCCTCTCTGCTTGGCACTGAATCAGCATGAAACAACGGATAGAAGTTCAGATAAGCCAGAGACGAGGGTAAAAAAGGAAAACAAGAAACCCAAGATTGGGTGTGAGAATGCTTTTCCCTGTACCATATTTCCTCCCCAGTGCAGGACTGCTTAGGGCAAGATTTTAGCAGGATGAGCACAGCAAGAGGATTTGCATGGAACAAATGAAGAGCGGATGGTGGCATGAGACAAAAAAGCACTTCTCCTCTCAGAGCTTTCTCTCCAGACTAATGAAATTCTTTAGCAAGACTATATATCTCAGCATAGCAGGAAAGAAATACCAGGAAATTGAGAATCCTGCAAAACAAATGTATTAACTGAATGGTAACAAATGGTAGATAGGGCATGATAATAAGCAAATATGTGATTTACTGAAAGAAAGAGGAAAAATAGCCAGCTGAGAACTCACTTTTGCTAATAAGATGCTAGGAAAAGATTTACAAAGTATCTCCCACCTGGGGTTCTTGACTTTGCACAGCACAGCCAGTGCATCTTCATACACAAACTAGTGCTAAAAAATATGCTTTTGTTTATTTCTTGGTGGTCATTAAAGCCTGAAACATGTGGAAGAGTAGCAGTCAGAATGACTAGACGATTCCCTGCCATTAATTATGAAACTATTAGCTCTATAGCCATAGCAAATCATTTGATGTCCTGTCACCTTACCCCATGTTGCTGCTGGGCAGCTCATTGAGATAAACGCCTTTTGGGGACTCAAGCCTTGATATTATGAACATCAGAAGGGGAAAATGAGGGGAGAAAACAACCAACTCTGCAACCTTGTCACCAAGATGAACTGACAGCCCTTGGGAAGGGTGGGAAATGCTGCAAACCTGATGGAGGTGGGCTGCAAGAAGGCTAGTGGCGAATGTGCAAGCTGTAATCCATAACTGTCTCCGATTCCAATGCTGTTCCTTTCAGTCAAGTCTTGATCTAATTAAACTGTCATCACGCTGTTAGAGCAAGGCTTCACGAGCTCTTTTATGGAGCTCAGCTGAGGAGACGAAGAGGTGAAGGCACGTTCATTTAGGCCATGGTGCGACGCATCCCAAACCCGTGTGCCGGTAGCTAATCCCGCTGCAAAGGTAAAAAACACCCTCGGAGTGCAGTGCTGAGGAGGAGAGGAGCGTTTTTAATGAGGAGTTGCCTGACCTATCTTCCCTGGGGGTCATTGCTGAGCTTAAAAAACGCAGCTTCTTTTGTGCTTAGCAAGGAAGACGCTTCCCAGCTCAGAGGGAAAGGAGCCGGGATGAGGCTCCCACAATGGCAACGGGACTGAAGGGCTTCCCTCTCTCAGACCTTCCTCTGCCTCACCCAGGGGTTTCTCCCTGCTAAACCGGGGAATGGACGCTTTAAAAGAGACGTGTTTGTCTGTGTGACACACATCACTCCCTCTCAACCCCCCAAAATTACACACGGAAGCGAAGTTTAAAATCTATTCCCCTTGATGGCTTTGCTCTTCTGTTCTTGCCGCCTGCAATTTCCCGATTTACTTAGCTGCAGAGACATCATACCCAAACACCTCGCTATGAACCAAAGCTCGACTGTGCTACTTGCTGTTTTCCTCCCTCGGTGCCTTTCCTCCACTCTTGCTCTTTTGGTGTCTACTCACTTTGAAGTTTCGGGTTGTTTCCAGTGCGTAGGCTGCGAGAGCCAATTATCATCACTAAAAACTCCATACAGCTTTTGATTTCCTTCCCCAGCTTTTAGTCCATCTTGACATAAATGCCTTCAGCCTGTGTTTTCGGGTTTGCTGGATGCACCCGGCATTGGCCTAGTAGAGAACCAGGCTTGCAATATTATCTTTGCGATGCTGTGAAGGGGGTTCTCGTGCAAACAGCAGGTATTTGCCACTAGAGTCACAGGAACTGGTTTCATGACAGCCAAAGCTCTCCCTTTTGCTACTGAAGTGAGGTCATGGCCATTTTCATTAGCTTTCTGCTTTGCATTTTTGGGGAAAAAAAGCCAAAAAATACTCTGAAAAATCTTCTGCAGCTATGGTCCTGGACAGCTGCCCCTATAGCATGCGTCTAGCCTGCAAGTTTGCAACCAGCATAGGAGGTTTACACCCAAATAAATCACCGCAAGATTTGATGCCTTGGGTTGAACTAGTTGCCAGGGCTAGTTGCTGGAGAGGGTTTGTGGTCAAGCATCACAAGCATCTATCCAAATTGCTCTCCTGTAGAGCAGAGTCACTGGGCGCATTTGTATGAAGCCTTTGAATTCCCATTGGTGAGGTATCTTGTTGCTTAAAAGCAAGAGGCTGAAGGGATTAGGACTGTTGGGAGACTAATACACGCTTACTTCTCTTCCAATTACCATGGTGTGCCAAGAAGCGGTCACACGGAAAAAAAAAAGAAAATAAAACAAGAAAGAGGGAAAAAATTAATAACGTGAAGAGCATGCTGGAAGATTTCCAGCAAATCCTGCCTTTTTGAAAAAGATAAGGCTTAGCTAAAATCAGAATACTACATTTTGCAAAGGTGTCTACTCTGATAACATTTTTCAAATGTTATTTAACTCTCCAGTAATTCTTGGAATGGAAATGCCACGGATTCTTTTCCGTATTCTGTTCCTATTGATTCCAATAGCTGATCCTACCTGGCACCTCTGGCATGAAACGCCAACCTATTGTTACCGAACAACAGCTACGACGACGACTCTGGCTTCCCTGCACGCTCCTCCATTAGCGATTCCAGTCTGCTCTTTTGCATTTTGCACAGTTATTGAGGCTAAAATGAACCAAAGTGGTACCCAAAGTCCGCATTTAGTTCCTTGATTAATTAGCTTGTTTACTAAAGCGTACAGAGGACAGGGGAGCTCCTGTTCAAAGCACTCTGCAATTAAATGGGAGTGAGAACCTGTCCCCTGGAGGCTTAATCCAAAGACACTGGAACCTAATGGGAGGCTTTCAATTTCTTGCTCTGTATTTGTTGCAGGTGGGATTATTAATTTTATCTTATCTGTTTTCTGCCTGAGCCCAGTGTTGTCTTCAGTTTTCCTATTTGCTAAATGCACGAAGCAGCGTTCTCGGTATATACCTAATGGCTTTGATAACCTGTGGCAGCCTAATTTGAGGAGAAGCCCTAGCTGAAGAGCAGAATTAACCTTGCTTTATCTTCTAGGAAGCTGCACACCTTGGTTGCCCCGTGGGGAACGCAGGGCTTGGGCCGCGCTTCCGCGGAGCTGCAGCTCAGAGCGTGCGCTCCCTCTGCTCCCTCTACTGGGCAGCGCTCCTGAGAGCCAGGAAAATCCTCTGTTTGATCCAGCCTGATCCTGCCCTCGGAGCCAGGTCCTCCCACCATCAGTCTTGCAAAGGGAAACGTCAGGAAATGGAAAGAGCTGAGGCTCCTCTTATACACGGGAGCTTCTACTCAGCTCCTCTGTGCAGAGTGCCACATGCAACCTCAGCTTTTTCTGGTACCCTTATTTGCAAAATGCATCCCACTCTACTCCCAGAGCACATTGTAGAGTCTAGGAATCAACACCATCTTTGGAAAACTGGAAAAGAGGCTGGAGAGAGAAAATAGGGCAAGCTGCTTTCTCCTCCACTACATCCCTCCTCTTGGCTGTAGCCAAGAGGATTCAGAAAGAGGCTTTAGAAAAACGCAGTTGCGACCTACCAGGCAATATAAAATAATATTAAACCGAATAGAAAAAGGAGTGAAGCTTCATAAAGTGATTCTCCTTCAAAATGAACACAAGTATGGACAGATCCTTGGACTTGCCTGCTGAACCCTGTGGATTGAATGGAAGAGTTGCCCAAATCATCCAAGTTTGCATAGGAGCTGCAGACCAGGGCTCAGTGCATGGTGCCGTCTCTCATCCCCCCAAACCATCCTTCCTGTCTTGCTGCCATTTCATCCATCCCTGTCCTCTACAAGCTTCCCAGAAGACAGACCATCAGGTCTTTATTTCGGAGCCCAACGACATTTTCTTAAGTGCTAATTCAACGCAACAACATTACGCGTGGCGCTGGATGTCCTTTGCCCGACAGTTTAGGATGTGGTGTTATTACAAAGATTCACTGCCCTTTAAAACCAGATAGCTGAGGAAGAGTGTAAAAACAACACCGGCAGCATTAATTCAAAGTCGAGACTTGCAGGCTGCCTGTAACCTATCTCCTCGCTGGAGCACTGCAGCCCAGCTGCTCCATATATCACACATTAATGGGAACCTTCGCAGCGCTAGGAAGAAAACAGGACAAGTCGGGGACAAGGTGACAACTCTGATTCCAAACGTCCTCCTGGAGCTTCTACACTTGTCTCTGAATTTCGTCAGGAGTCATTGCGAATGATTTTCTCCCCATTTTGGTGACCCACTTGGGGCTCGGGAGGATGTTATAGAGACAGACTTTTGACGTGTAAGCTTAGACGCAGCAGGAATTTCTCCAGGGTGATGGGGACCGGGGGGAGAACAGCATTCATAACACCTGGATCCAGCCCTGCTCGGATGCACCGCTTCGCTGCCTCCTGACTGCTTACAGAGTCAACCCCAGATACGATTTTAATAACTATAGACGATATACACATAGGATAATATTGTCACTACTACAACACTAATAAAGGCTTTAAAATATGTATATGTTTAAAGCTACCCTCTAAAATAAAGCGAACACAGCAAAGAGGAGGGGCAGGGCAGTATTTTCCAATACTGAAGTTAAAGCACCACACGGATGGCAGAAACTAACGTGTCAGACAGAGGAAAGGGGATGGAGAAAGAGATGGGTGCCGCAAGTGCCCTCCTGGCCAGAGGCTTGTTGCTCATCCCTCGAGCGAGTGCCAGGGTGAGATCTCTGCAAGGCAAGACGCGGTTCTGGGGGGCTTCCAGAAGGAGGGTAGGAAGGGAGGATATATCCTGCCTTACGCCTTTGGGATGCTGCTCCTCAGGCTCCCCGCATTGCAACAGCGCAGGGCTCCTCTGAAGACCTCCTCAGCGAGGCTGACCGTGATATATCATCACGCTCCTTCATCACCCTTCTCCCGTTTAACTGAACTCCTCTAATCTTGCCAAAAGAAAAAAAAAAAAAAAGAAAAAGCCTTGCCTTTAATCATTGTGAAGGTTGTGGCACAGTGTGATTATAAGGCAGGATATGGATGTCACAGATATTGTAGGAGACCTGCATATATCTCGTGAACAAGATGACACCAGGAAAATTTATAAGCAGGAAAATGTTGTCTTCAAATCCTCACTCTCCCCTTCCAATAATTCAGTGCAACTGCAGGCTGTAGGCAAGGCGGTGGTTAGGAGGGAAACGCTTCATAACCCAAAATCTGATGAGTACAGAAGCTGTACAGATGCTTAGAGCGTCCCAATGACTTCACCAAGAGCTCTGGTTGCAAGATTTACCCCAAAATTGAGGAAACTGGAGGCAGTCCACTGTAGTGATTTGGAAGATTTCTAGAAGATTAATAAAGCCACAGTTTTATGAGCAGTTGAACACAGCAGTACTGTTTATCCTGGGCAGAGAATTACAAGCAGACTTTAATGAGCTGTTTAAGCATCTGAGCATTTTCATCGATTTTTTTTTTCATGGACATAATACAATAAGAGAAAATAGACAAATATGAAATAATCTTCAAAAGAGAGGAAACAGAATTAAAGGGAAAATAAATCAAAGAGAAATAAATTAGATAGCAAAAATAAGGGCTAGAACAAAGCATATCCTGCGCAAGAGATAAACTATCTGGCACATTCCTTCTTTCTATTTGGACACTATCTACGAGTAGATCATGACTTCTTCAGGCTTGTTAATATTCAGAGCTCCTCTAATTAATTACTGATGACTTCCTCAGCCCTGTAACCTGGTCTCTGTGTTCTCCCAGCGCATGCAGAATATTTGAAATATCTACATTGAAATATCTGCAGCCCCAGTGAGCCCGCAAATGCCTTCCCCTTGCCGAGCATTAACCGAATGAGCTGCTCCACCAGCGCAGCAGCCACCCAGGCCTGGTCTCCTACTGCTCCAGATCTCCAAGGGGACTTTGGTACCCAAGACTTGGCTTTGCTACCCGAGGAAATGACAGCCGCAACTCAAGCTTTTCTAATGGCCAACTACTTTCTAGTGGCTCCTCGCTGTGCTGGGGGCTCATCCCAAACCATCTTCACTCAGGGAATTCCAGCAAGACCGGTTGCCTCCTCCTGCAGATTCTGCAGGAAATTAAAAGCTTGGGAAGGGCGACCCGGGGTCACATTTTGTTCAAATTGGCCAACAAGCCGGAAACTTTTTGGGGAGTTAAGGGAACATGGATAAACTGCACAATGCCCTCGCCTTTCTTTCCACAGGAAAATAGAAAATAATAAGAAAAAAATCATCAGGTTATCATTAATCATTTCTGAAGGACTACTTAAAAGGAACCAGCTGCAACACCACAGACGTTATAGGAAGATGTCGGTCTCCTGTGTCTGGTACGATAACCAAATAAATCTCCCCGCACGTCCCGCGCAAGCCGCCGGGCCGTGCGTGCTGGAAGCGGCCCTGGTGCAGTGGGAGATGCGATTACAGTGCAGAGGGGATCTGGCTGACATGAAAAAACAGCTTTCGCCTCACCCCGATATCAAATTCGGTATGAAAAACAGCGGTACATGATCATTTGTGAAAGCGCCAGAAAACACAGCTCAAAGACGTGTTCTTTTCCACGTCCACTAACATTTGTTACAATTAGCTCGTGGGGCTGTTCTACAGAACTTTCCTTTCAGTGATTCATCCCTGTTACCTAAGATACTGCTTTAGTTCCCGATATCATGGCAGTCTTGAGCTGTCTTCTTGCCTAATTGGCCACTGATCTTATAATCATTCTTGCTGTCAAATGTGCTCTGCTCCGTTGATTTCAACACAGTTTTTCTAGGGTGCAAAAATATGGGTTAATAGCCTGAGCTGCAGAATTAAAGTTTATAGGACTCTGGCATGGAGGCAGCTGAAAAACACCAATTATTTTGCACAGGAATTTTTTCTTTTCCAATGTTAAAAAAAACCATAGTGCCAGTGAAAACAGCCTGTTTTTTTATAATGAAACTGAAAACATAAAAGACTGAGCAATAACAATAATAAAAAGTGTATTTCTCCTCCGTGTCATCTCCTCCTCTCATTTTTGGTAACATTATCTTAAATAAAAGTGATGCCCTCTTCCATTGCCAGGAAAAGTCTGTTTTGCACCAAAAGCCTTTTCTGTGCGAAAAGGCTCTTCTGAGCAGGTCAGGAGATGGCTGTAGGCCACAACTGGTAGGACCCTGGCTATATGCAGTGTGGGAAGGAGTAATCCTTTAGTTCTGCTGCCACAAAATCCCTCGAGGAAAGCAATAGCTCTTCAAATATCACCCCCTCTCACATCGCACGAGGCTTTCTTAGGAGGCTTCCAGGGTTTGGAGCGATCCTGCTCAGCGCTTCGTGCAATTCGAGGCCGTGTGTCTCCTAGAAATTCTGTACATGACCCTCGTAGACCTGCGGGATCAAAGGTGAGGGCTGAAGTTTGTTTTCCCGGTGAGATTACGACGTGATTTGGTTTCGTATCGGTGCGGTCCCAGGAGAAAGCGTGAGTCAATTACGCAGCAATTCCAGCGGTGCCGCAAGACTCCAGAGAGTGGCAAATTCCACAAAACCAATTTTCAAGAAGGGACGACCGACCCCCATGGCGATTTCCTTGGGGTCTTAAGGAAAACTGCAAATTCTATTGAGATACACTGCAAATAATTTGGGCTGACAGCCCCGTGGCCTCGACGAGCAACGCTGGCAGCAGGGGAAAGGTCCAGAAGCAAGTGATGGGCTGGGCTCACTCTTGCTCACATTTGCAAGGGCCAGAAATGCAAAACAAAAACAAGGTAACGGAGGTTATGAGCCCCTCAGGCATCACTCTGACCCATGACGCACTTTGCTGCAAGTGTACAGACGAGTTCCTACTGGATATAAATACAAATTCACAAGTGGAGAAGGCTAGAACTGAGATGCACTGCTGTCCCAGAAATAAACAAACCATAAAGCTGTATACTGACCCAGTTAGTATTAGGTAGAGTAAATGGTAGGCTAATAATGAAGACCTCCACGCTGACAACTCCCATGTTGTTTCCCAGGGGCTTCTCCTGCCTTGCAAGGGGAGAAGGACGTTTCTCCACCCAAATATCAACCAAAATCTGATGACCTCCTGCCCAAATTGTTTCTAGTCTCAAGATATGTATGTATATATTTTTTTGGTATGGGTTTCATGAGAGATTTAGATGGTGCCACCCAACCAGTCGGGCTCTTATCTGTACTTCTCGTAGTAGCATAGATGAAAGAAGAAGAAGTAATCGTAAGAGACAAGCTCTAATTGCCGTAATGCGGAGAACACCGCAGCAAATGTCAGCCTGCCACCTGCACCGTTGTACTTGCTCAGCAGCTCACGGGCACAGATCTATACGTCCACCAGCAAACACCAGAGCTACAGAGCTCCGTAAAGCAGCAGCCGCATCCAGCTCACGGCCACGTGTGGTCTGTGGGCTGCAGATCTCCTCCTTTTGGACAAGAGCTTGTGGAGCAATCCCTGCCATTAGCTATTTATAAATATGTATAAAGTACCCTATTGCTAAAGCATGTTTAGAAATCGGTGTTGAAAAAAGCAGCCATTTCATCCATCGCTGTATTATTTCTAAAGCTCTTTTCATCACATATTGTTTCTTAGGGGGCATAGAGACAGATATACACCTGACCTGGGGAAGGAAAATAGTATGAACACCTTTATGAAGGAATACGCAGTGCAGTATCCAAGAAGGGAAAAAAAAAAAAAAGCACCAAATACATCTATCGTTGTTGTTTAAATGTCAAGTCTGGTGTAACTATTTACAGTCCCCACTGGGGAAAACACGAGAAAAACTATTTTTCCTCAGATGTTGGATCTAAAATTAAGGCATAAGCATGGCAGTATCCAAGGGTAGTTCAACTGCTTAACTATGTGCAAAGAAGTAGCCAACTTTCCCATTTTGGTTTGCGAGGAAGCAATCTGTTTTCTCAAAGCATCGTCTGAGGGAGCACGAACACCTTTTTCCCCTCCAAACAGCATGCAGATTGGAGAGATGTTATGGCCAAATATCGGGAAGGAAGCTGGCTGAAACAAAACAAATACAACAAAAAAGCAACTGCTGCCTCTGAAGAATTGAAAGAGAAGAAATACAAAGACCATCAGGGCTATCTGGTGCTTTTCCACCTTAGCTTTCGGTCTGCAAGGACAAAACCTTTCTGCTCTCTTTAGATCACTAAGATGCCAGTTAGTGAGCTGTGGAAACCAAGGAGGGTTTGAAAACCCCACTCACTGCAGCAGCAGTACTCATGGATGTACCTGACAAATAATGAGAACTTGGTCTCTAATCATGTTCACGTGGGCTGACACCTTCACTGGAAGGTCTAAATTTGCAGTAATTCCCCCCAAAAGCAGCTGTTTAAGCGAGACGGTGCCTGCAATGAGGTACTCCTAGAAAATAAGCCAAGATGACTGAGTGGCTGTGCAAGCACAAGGCCACAGGATCTCGTGAAAGCCAAGGTTATCCATCCTATCGCATGTTTAGGCTAGAATGAAGCCACAGGGTCCAGACGCACATTCAACCCGGTGAATATGGCCCCATAGAATACATCCCTTACCTTTAGAGAGGAAAAAAGAAGAAAAAGAAGATCTGAACTTTTGTCTTTTTGTGTTTATGGTTTGTTTGTTTGTAGCAGATCTTGAAATGAGTTGCAAGCAGAATCATCCTGAGTGTGAGACCCGAAGCGGGAGGAGATTGTGGACAAGACGGTTTCTATAGAAAACAAGCCAGTAATCAAGCAGCAGAAGGAAGTCTATCATTTGCACATAGCTTTGGAAGCTTTAACAATTCCCTAGTGAGAGTGGGAATCATTTGTGGGAAACAGAGCCCTAGTATTAAAGAAGAAATTGTTGGGAGAGGCTAATGAAACCCTGGAGAAATGCACTGACTGCCAAAGACAATGCTGGAGAAAGCGTTTGGTGATGAGTCTGGAGGCATGGAACTAAGGTACTGGTTGCACTTAGGATAGTCTCAAGGATTGCTCTTTCCTATGGAAAAAGAAAAAAACAAATTAATCCTTGTTGATGATTTGGTTTGTTTTTGAACACCATGAAGCCTCTGCTATTACTACCCAGCATGTGGTAGGTGAAAAGAACGCATTAAATAGTGCATTTAAAAAATGACCACTTTGAATGAGCGTTGCACTTTATGTCAAAACTGGCACCCTGTCAACATGTTCATTTTAACTCAGTGATCAGGGAACACTGGACATGTGTTTGGACAAAACTTGGACAAAAAAAGGCAAAGATTTCCAGCAATTTTAACTTGGCCCTACAGAGCCTCCCAGCATTTATATTTACTGCATTCAGTAGATGAGCTGCTTGTTTTCTCTGCAGACACAAAAGCCTGCATTTATGGTCAAAATAATTCAGGGCCACGGACTAATTCTACTTCTGGTCATTAGATTTCAGTAGAGCTGCAAAAATTGGGATGAATGTCTTTAAGGAAAAAAGTTAGAATTTGACCTTGTCCTTTTAAGTTTCTCTTTGGTATCTCAGTCTATTCCTGTCTTCCCCTTTCTAACCTTGTTTTTCTTCGGCTGTCCACCCTCATGTGGGTCTTTCTTCAGAGATAGCATTGTAGAACCAAAGCACTGGATAATTCACTCTTCCTCAGGATTTTCTGCAGCAAAGTTTAGAGCAAGGCTCATCTGGCGACATGTACAGCAGAATAAAAATCACATACTGCTGATGGGGAATTTTTTTTACCTGGTAGCACTAGGAGATGTTTGCAGAGACTGACAGTGTCTGAATACTTATCTTTTACTGCAGGTATTGCCTTGAAAAGTCTTGATTTTGTGTCAGCTTTGATTAGGCATGGCCTGTCTCTTTTGCAAGAGACTTTGTGGCAGCTTTTCTATCTTTCCACCATGCTTAGTATAGGTCTGCTCAAAAATCGGTGGATCTGATCGTGTCTTCCTTTATTCTCGCTGCTAGCCCAGATGAAAACCTCCCATTTCTGTTTTGCAAGACATTAAGGAAAACTCTTCTATTCTCCTTGATGGTTATTGATAGAGACATCTTATGATATCCCGCGGGGACACAGCCTCAGTCCTTTGCTTCCTGCGTGTCTTCCCGCTCTATCCGCACACGGCTCTTGTCCTATCTCTACGTGCAATGCTCAGGACAAGATCTCCCATTAGCTCGCCTTTAACGGATCGCACTATCTTAACTCCCGATCCATGTTTTTGGTGTCTTTCCCGTGCCACTTTTATGCGCGTACACAACCCGCTTTGCTCCAGGGCTGGGAATAGGGCTTCTGAGGAGGCTGTCGCACAAGGTTTGCCACCTTGGAGAACTACATGCGAGTGGGTGACTCAAAGCTGCTTTCCTGGCTGTACTCGGGGACTCGGTGCTGTCGGCAGCTCTTCCCGAGCAGATCGGAGCTCGGGGAGCTTGAGTTTTCTGTGGACTTTTCTAACTCTAGTTGTGGAAGCAATTTGCTAGGAAAGTGCTAACAAACCAGAACGATGACCTACATATGGGCCTGAGGTAGCAGGAGTTGCAATCACACCATTTACTGTACACTAACTTCTTCTAATTCCTTCTTCCACCTCAAAAAAAAGGCTTTAGGAAAGAGCATGAGTAGAGGAAGCAGTAAGTTTTGCCAGGGCAGCATGAAGAGAACCATGTGGCTTCGACCCTCTGTGACCATCTTCAGAAGAAGCTAGGGAGCAAAGGGGCATTTTGCCAGGGATCAAAGGCAGTAGACACCTTCCCAAAATTCCTGTAAGGAGCCTTCCTTCATGGTGGTATTTTCCACCTCCATGATGTGAGCACGCCTCACCGAGAGTCTCAGGGAAAGGAAGCCAGTAATGGGCCCACCTCAGTGCTGCACACTAGCTAGGGACTGATGACTTCCAGGGCTCGATGCTAGATGCACTTGTTATTCCCTCAGGCCACCAGAAGCCAGGAAAGGTGGAATGACAACCGTTGCAGGATGCAATTAGACATCTCCTGTTTATCTTTTTTTTTTTTTTTCCTGGTTATGAAGATTGCAGCAAAATTACTCCTCTAAACTCTATTGGGAGCAACTAGAGGCAAGGGCTTTCCCTGACCGTGTGTCAATACAGAGAGAAAATAAACATCCAATTTTAACTCGCAGCGTTGCAACGCACAACATCAAAGTAAAAGCAATGTTATTTGCTGCGAGCCAGATCGCTCGGTTCAGGCTCCCGGCTTTACCCATGAATGCTTTTGTTTGTCAATTTAAGTCGCTGTTCCAGAAACGCCGTGGATGAGAGGGCTCGTAATTGAATCTACCACCCTGCCTCTGCAAACCGCCATGGAGCCCACACCGCTGTAGCCCGGTGCCCAAACGGTCTGTGAGCCCGTGTGGTTGCAACAGCTGGCCCGGCAGGCTGCAGGACTCTAATTTCAGCACTGACCGGATAGCTAATAGGAAGCAATGAGCCCATTAAGGATACTTAAGCAAATAAAGCACTCCATGAAGTTATTTACAGCTACGGGGCACTTAGTTTCCCTCCTTGGCACTTAAATCTTCAAATGCTTTTGAGCTGTCCATGCTGCATGGCTGCAGCAGATCTGCAGAACTGCCTCGGATGAGCTGCGAACCTCAGTGACGCTCAAAATTATATGTATATTTGGTGTATTATATGTATATTTCTGCATATCTGTAGATATTTTTGTATATAGCCAAAAAAAGTGTTGGCCTTTAATGATTTTGGTCAGGGCTATGTTGTTTGCTACCTGCTTTCCCTCTGCCCCAGCTTTTGAAGCTATTTTGAAGCTAACCATGATGGCGAAACTATAAATCCACCCACCAACATCTACATGGGCAAAGTGCAGCTCTGAATGCCAAGACACAAACCATATCCTACGAGTGTTTGACCCAAAAGGCAATTAGCAAGCACCTCTCTGTGGAACCATCAAACTATTTGTCTGCAAGGATAAGCTTGAGATTTAAAAGAAAGTGGTGGAAGAAAATATAATTCAGGGAAGAGTTTGTTTTCAATAATTTGATATTCCTTCCCAACGTGAAGGAAGGTGGGAAGATAAGCACCCAATTTCACAAGCAACATGCCTGCATATTTAGGTATTTAGATGAATTTAAATGAACGCCAGAGCCTATTACAAGTCCTCTGAACAACTTCCCCAAGTATCACACTGCAGCTGCACATGGTATTTGTGTTTCCATTAAACTCTGCATTGTGGCTCCCCGACCCCCATAGGGAGTTTTCTTTAATATATGGCTTCAATTTCAAAACAGCATCACTTTAGGGGCCTATTCTGTCAGTATTTATGCAGGCTATGAGATGATGCATCTATCTCCTGATAGCAGCTTTAATCAAAAAAAGCATGTTTTCCATACAAAACGAAACTATTAATTGCATCCTTTTGAGAACAGGTACACCACTGCCTCGTCATAGGTCTTGTGAGCTGCGAGACTTTAAAACTGATAAATAGGGTGTCCTTGTTTTCTTTAACCATTCCCCAGGGAAAGCAGTTTGTAAAATAGTAAAATTGCTCAGGCACAAATATTTATCACAGATCCAATAAGATTTTATGTGCCTTGTAACTACAATATTACATGTTTTATGCTCCTTCAATCTTTGGTTTAGAGTACATCCAGTTGCTTCAGTATAGATAATTTCACTACCGGTGGAGATCTGTAAACAATATTTTGTTGCAGCCCCGCGAATGCTCGATGCTATTATTTCCCCCACGGTTTCGATGAAGCTTTACTCTCCCTGAGCACACATTGTTCATGTTCTGAAAACGCCATGTACAGAAGGTATAATTATCTTTATTTTATTCGATTTGCCAGTTTTGCACTGTTTTCAGGCCATTAGAGGTTAGCCACCATTAGGCAAGCATACACACTTAATTTTAAGTACCTGGCTGGTTTGTCTCAGTTGGTAGATGCCGCTTTGTGGAACAGAACAACCTGTGCTTCTTTAAAAACACAGCACAGCATCACCAAAGTGCAACTTCGCAAAAGGTATGCTCCATCCTACCCCTTTGCTATAAAGGCAATTAATGGAGGTATTAAATATTTCAGCTTTACCCACAGAGCTGCTCAGGATCCGTTTGTGCCATACAAATCAATGCAAACAGTCACTCGTTGCTCACTGGGAAGCAAGGCTTGAGTAAAGCTTGAGTAAAGCCTTAGCTTTTGCAAAACTGCACCCAGCAATTTCACTTTGCGATCTCAAGCATTCCCCGTCTTGCGTGACTTTGGCTCCTGGGCTTTCTCCCACCTTCCTGAGGGAGCTGGCTTTAAAACAGAGCAAGGTCACCAAGCTGCGGCAAACCGCAGCCCGCAGAGCGATGAGTCCCTGTCACCTGTGCTAGCTCTGCTCGCTCCCGGAGCGCTCAGCCCCGTGCAGGCTGTCCAGGAGCAAAGGTACTTTCAGTCCAAACGACCTTTGTTTTATAACAAGCGAAGAAGTACGGTTTTCTTGAGCGAAGGTATCCTAACCGCCTCTGACAGGCGGCGCCGCGCGGATCATAAATAGCCCTGCCACTTTGTGCTAGGAGCAAAGGGACCATCTACACTTGACAAAGAGTCAGGATGCGAACGCAGCCGGGCCGGGGACAAGCAACACGTTGCGATGCCGCAGATGGAAGGAGAGCGCCCGGAGAGCCCACAACGGTGGGAACCTCTTGCTATGGATGTGGAGAGCATCTCTGGCACCGCGTGCACCTCTAGGAGCCTTCCGCCTACCTCAAGGCAAAGCCTTCCTCCCCATCCCTCCAGTTCGGCATCATTATTGTAAAAAGTCACCTTTTCACGGTGTTTCTAAAATAATTTACAGCCATTAATTTCCTTGTATAGCATCCATTAGAGTCACTACAATGTGCTTGGGCTATTATAATAAGTAAGTGGTATAATTATGAGGCTAATTGTCCAAAAAAGCTAAAACAGTTACTCTAATGAATGTTTCCTCTGCTTTAGCTGTCATCCCCTGTCTGGAAGCCCAGCAGCCCTCTGCATCATGACAGAGGAGACTGCTTTTTGGTTGGGGATTTGGTGGGAGGAGAAAAATTGTGTGTAATCGGGGAGCTGCTGAGCTCAGGCTTGATTCCTCCTATGAATTATCAAGTTTTCCCTGCTCCAAAAACTCTTGTGTGAACGGGAGGGAGAACACTCATGTCCTGCAGGTCTTCCCACCACCACCACCTTCTGCTACTTCATGAGGATCACAGTAACAATCAGTTTATTCACTGAGGAAAAAGGTGGCCAAATCCGTGGTGAGAGAGAAGAGGGAGGTCATTGCCAGGTGAAGGTGGCTTAAATTGCTGAAGCAAAGAGGACCAGAAACCTTTAATTATAAGCAGGACATGTGTGAACACTGAGGAAGACCACAGAAAAATAGAAAAGAAAGCCTCTTTTTAGCTTAGTTTTAACAAAATATGACCAGATTCTTTCTTTCCTGTATAAAGATAGACCTTAAAGCCCTCAGTTTTTATAGGGCCCTTTCTGTTGCTTGCCCCCTACTAGATGTCCCCTAAACAATGTCCCCTGCTAGATCCACAAGAGAAAAATCCTGTAGAGACTGAAGCATCCTGGTGGATAGGTCTGGTCTAGAATAACTGCCAGGAGAAACGCTGACCCTGCAATACTGCAATTTACTGCAATGAGTAAATCTGTAGCAGTGACCGGAGACATTGGGCAAACCCCAAGTCACGGTGCTTTGAGCAGCACCACTGCTGCAGTGCGCTGTAGCAGGGCACTGGGAGCAAAGAGCATGTTGACAAGGCTTCTTCTGGGTCCTGGAGCACAACTAAAGCTCCCTGCTCTACCCAAATGTTAGGACCCAACACCTAGACTGGCTCCACCATCCTTCCTCCAAGGCAGAAACCCAGTTGTGCTCCAAGGCCTTGAGGACCTGCTGTGTAGACGGGCCTGGACATCCAGCCTTGGAGGTCACACAAGCACTGCTGGGGCAGGGACACAACCACCCAGAGACACCTCTTAGCAGGGCCCTGCTGCTCGTTTTCACAAGAGCAGATGGGACCTGTGACCCATCAAGCTCAACTTTCTGCACATTCAAGGGGCTGAGCCTTGGCAGCCGCTCGCTTTGAGGCCTTCCAAAGACCTGCCAGTCCGGCTAGGCCATAGGCAGAGCCAATCCACACTGACTGTTATGATAACAAATGGAAACCGCATTAAAGAAGCATTCTTAAAGAGAAGGGAAACCTGCTGTAAATGTAGCGGTGATTTCCATTTCCCTTCCTCTCTGATGTTTCAGAACATATACATTCATAGAGTCGAGTCCTCCAGAGTATTGATGGGCAGAAAACCAAGACGGAGAGGTTTTGCAAAGACTGTTTTGGCCATTACGGGCCTTCCTCAACGCAGACGTGAAGACGGCCAAGTTGAAACTGAAGATTTCAGTGGATCTCTTAGGTCCACAAAAGCGGTGTCTATGCACTGAAACAAAAACTCACATGGGTGATAGCAATGAGTGAAATATTCAAAGTGAAGTGTGTTTTTTTCCTTTTTTGCAGTGGGGAGAGGGGGAAATCTAGATTAATTTCAGCAGCTCAGTTAAAATTTGCCTCTTGCTTGACGAGGAGGTGGAAAGAGTCAGGGCTTTACTCCTTTTTGTTTCGGAGTATTACCAACATTAACTGTATAAAAGACAGATAATGCTTATAGGGCTGTAGGTAGCATATTAGGACTGTTGTCGTTGAAGATGTATATATCGAGATAAAGTAACCCCCCACCTTATATATCTGTGCTACCTTTGCTAAGGTTTAATGCTTCCCAAGATAACACCTGAATTTCATTTAGAGCTTGTCTTTTTTTTTTAATTAAGATATTCAATGCAATAAGCAGTTTAAGTAATATCTCATCATTACCAGGGGCACTGAACAAAGAGGTAAGTAAGTTCACTGCCTCCTCAGCTTATATTTTTAGTAGGTTAATTTGGGCCTGAGTTTTGAAGTACACAAGTTATTTTTGGTAACCCGTGTGTCTCTGCAAGTTGAACAGCAAGAACGACGATGCCTTGTGCCATCTACTCGGGCTCTGTGAGCCATTGTGTCAGACACACGCTGCAATCGGACACCTAAATGTATTTTTAGTGGGAAGATTTAACTAGAAACTGCACGTGTTTCCAGGCTGACCAGTCCCAAGACTGCTTGCCTGGAGGTAGCGCAACCACAAGCACCATTTGGGGCACCTTCTGGGCAAATCTCTCATCACCCACTTTCGCTCTAGGCTTGCAATCCCGGTGATCCGTCGAGCAGTGCTAGGCTGGATCTGAAAACCCTTTTGCACTGAAATATCCCCTGCTCCTGCTGCTTGGAGGCACAACTTAGACCACCGTGATTTCTGGGCTGCTGCATAGTAACGAAGAGGCTATAATTATAATCGTATATATATATATATAATTTATGTCTCATTCTATTTTTTATATATATATAATTTTATGAGCAGATCCTATAATATTATATGACTAGAGCCTATAAATAAGCCACACACAGTACACCTAAGCAAACCAGAACGGACAGAAGCACCGCACGGGCAACTCCTGTTGTTTCCCTATGCTTTTTTAGGGCATATTTTGGTCTTTTTTCCTCCCCTGCTGTTTTACCAAAGGCTGCGTACTCTGGGGATGCAGGCTGGAGGCTGGACAAGTCTGGAGGACAAATTTCAGCAAACCCGAGGAGATCAGAGCCTTGCTTGACAGCACTAACTGGCAGGGCAGGCAGTTGCTGTAGCTTTCCTAGATAAGGCTAATGGAAACAGCATCAAAACTGTTAAGCTGCACATTATTCATTTTTATACGCTGCGAGTAGTTACACTGAGCCCTTCTCATCACCCATTATGTTTTTAATACCCTCCGGCAACGTGATAACTCCTGATGGCTCCCTCAGCCTCTGCAGACCCAAAACAATATTCCGAGTATGAAGCCATTACATAGTTTTCAACAGGCATTGATAAAAATAAGGTGCTTACAAAACAGCGGCATTAAGATGTTCCTGACATTTTCTCCACAGAAAGCAGAGTTCTCTTAACAGGAGAGGAATTTCCACTTACCTCCCCAAGCCTGCAAGAACTTGGCTATATAACATTGGATTTTGCAAGCTCAGACCTCTCGGCTTAACTGAATAAATGGCAATTCCGAATACCTGCAGCAGAGAATCCCGGCTCCCCGGGGGAGAATCCGGTGTCTCAGATAATAAACCGTAGCCAAAGATTAAAAATAAATGAGGACAATGCTGCACCTTTGCACTTGCGCTTTTTGCCTGTCCCAGAAAGAGCACGAGGAAGAAGTTCTTCCTCATGCAGTTCGGAAAAATGATTTACAAGGGCGATGGCACCCGTAGCTTTATCGGCAGGGTATTCCACGGAGCATTGCAGAGGGGGATGCTGCAAGCATTGATTTCGGCACAGAGACACGTGCTGCAAGGATGACTCAGCCCCACTGCTCACATTTGAGGGCACCGAAGCACCTCGGAGCAGCAGAGCGTTACCTTTAAGGCCCTCCCGTCCTTGGAGCAAAACACTGATTAGAAAGTAAGACTTTCTGAAGAGCTCTGGCCACAGAGTGCAGCTTAATAGATGAGGGAATCTACTTTTTCTAAGTAGATTAAATGCAATCTCAGGGCAAAATGTGCCATCTCCTGTCAGATACGATGGCATGGCACAATCACAGCGAGATGATGGCAAGAACCTGAAATTTTATGTGTCAAAATAGGGATGATTTTGAAGCAGAAGTTTCCATTAAGAGGCTCCGGGATGTCAGCGCTGGAGGGTCTCTGAGAGGCTGCTGAAAAGCTATTTGAGGACACGCTTCTCCCTGCCCATGAAGAGCAGGAAGCTACAGCTGGAGTATTCCCGGGGCTGCATGAAGGAGGAGGAGTGCAGAGGTGACAAGTCGCACCCCAGGGAAGGTCCATGGATCCAGGGAAGGTCTGTGGGTCAGGAACAGGACGGATGCTTCAGAGGCTGCAATCTAGAGTTCAGGCTACCTCCCCAGGACACCCTGTGCGGCCAGGGCTGCAGGAAGAACTGCGTGAGCACGGCTTTAAGCCCATGACAGACGTAATAGAATGACTTCACTCAGCCTGTGAGGAATGAGAATTGAATTAAGTTGCTTTCCTCTGAGGGCGTTCCGTGCACGGCTGACTCACGGTGTCTTGATAAAGCTGCGTTATCTCTCTGGCCTGTGTGCAGCTCGCAGTGGGTTCTGCTGGGGAAGCCTCAGGCCCCTCTAGGGGCACGAGGGGATTAAGCAGCCTGGTTATCCCTATGCAGCCCCTCGAGGCGTGTTGCAAATACAGCTCATTCTCCAGATTACTTCCCAGCTGGTTTCCGGCCAACTTTTCCATGCTCGTCATGGAAAAGTTTGCAGGAACCCGATTTCTGTGTCATGGGCATTAGGAAATTTAAGGAGCCCAAGCAACCCTTAATGTAAATTGTGACTAATTTGTCAAAAGTCTGACTTGAGGGATCACCCTCTACTTTGTGAACCGCAGCAAAGCTGTCTTTCTCTCACCCAGTTAACAAAATAACATGATCAAAACACTAGAGCTGAAGTGAGCTGCTGATTTGTCAGTGACCTAAGGGATCAGATATTACAAATAATTGAAATCGTACTAGCAGCAAACAACAAGTGATAAGAAGCGGGTAATAAATGCACATATTTTCATTTTGTTCCCAAAGAACAAGTTGCTAGCAAAAGACTAGCACCAGCTCTCCGCTTGCAACCTCTGCTGACTGTGGCAAGAACCCATGGGGGCTGCTGGAGAGGGAAAATGCCCCCCATCTGGGGACAGCAGAGTCTAAATGGACAGCTTTATGGCACACGACTTTCATCTGGCAGCAGAGGCCACGCATGGCTTGTGCCAAAGTGAATTACCTGCAAAGCTGATGGTTATTAACAACAACAAATATGGGCCAGCGTCTCCTATCTCGAGATCCTGTCAAGGCCCCGTGCATGAGATGCTGATTCATTACGTGGTTACACTCTGAATGATGTGGACCCAGATAAGCAGCTGTTCAGCTGATGTGGACTCATCTAGGAGTCTTAAAATCTGTAGACTGTTTTAATTTACACCAGTGGACAAGATGGTACATTTTGTAGATGCTATTCAAGGTTGCCTCTGAGTGCTAGGAGGCGAACACTTAAGTAAGGAGCTGCAAAAAAGAAAAGCTGAATTGAGCTCTTTTGAGCTTCTGCTTTATGCAGTGCCCTCCGTGCCAGGCGTTATTATCCATCTAGAGTCAAGATGTTCCTTTATTAGGATTAAAAAGACACATCCTGAGACCTAGGATGGCCTGATCAGACCCAGCTGGCACTGAAGACCTGGTCTTTAAAGCACTTGTGCATTTCTGCTGTAGCACGGGGCGAGTGGCCGTGTCCATTGTGGAGCTTGAACCTTTCACTGCAGAGGCACCAGCCTGAGGTCTTGTTACAAGCCCTGCAGCTGGCATCCTGCTGAGCTTGATGTGGCTGCGTGAGTCTATCCCCCTTAACTAGCGGGTGCTCGTGCACACTTCACTGTGCAGAAAGCAAGGGACAAGTGGGGAGATTAAAATGTTTTTGTTTTGGTTTGGTTTTTAATGAAAAAAGCAGAATTTTGCACTTCATGAAGAAGAAAAAGGACTTTCTAAATCATGGCCTAGAACGTGTCACAGCATGCTCGAGCCAACTCTGAGCATAGCCAGTAAGCAAAACTTGCTTCAGGGCTTCAATAAATAACAATAATAAACCCCAAACATTAGGCTTTAATTATGTGCCAGCTCCAGTCCTCCCCGTTTTCCTGTAACTCACACAAATGCTCTCCAACTCCAGCAGCATTGCCAGGGCAACAGTTTGGGACCATCCTTGCCAGATGTGTTGGGGCGTCCTTTGTGCCCATTTGCAATGGCCAAGTTTGAAAAGGGGCAGTTCTGCTCAACCGTGAAAGCCCCTCGGCAAAGCATAAACCACTTTGAAGGTGCAATTAAGAAAGTGGCGACACAACTGCATGCAGCTTGCAGCTCCCAAGTGTCTGCTGCTTGGGTTTTGACCTTTGGAAACTGCATTAAGCTGTGTAAATATGGTACAAAAGGATGCGTGCTGCTGCAAACAGTTTGCTGGCATCAAGTGGAAGAGGACCTGCTCTCCTCCCTCGTGCATGCACTACCAGCCACCAGGCCCTAACGAAGCCAGTTGATTGACTTACGTTGAATGGGCCAACTGTGGAATTCTTATTATGGTTTTCCCCCTCTATTCCCCTGTATTTTTAAAGTGTCCTTGAATTATTCCTGGGTTTGAGGCAGCTGCCCAGCAATGCAAAAAATCCCTCCCAGACAGCTAGCTTAAAAACTGAATTAACACATTTGCTATTAAGGCCAAACGTGCTTCCACAATGGGGAGAAGAACAATAGAACAAAGGGCTGCTTTTGTGCAGCTCCCATGACATCGCCGAGTTTCCATGTTTAAATTATCTGCATTCGCTTGTACTGTAGCAGCTCTTTATTTTGCTTCTTCAAATACGCATTGCTCCCTTGCATTATAAAGAATTGAACAGTTTTGAAATCAAAGGGCCAGATCCAGAAGTGGCTTTAAGAAGTTGCTGAATTATTTCCCGCAGATAAATCCTGTGGAACATGACCTTTTCCCACCCCCATTCACACATCTAACTTCTGCTGCAAGTGTTTGCTGTCCCCAAATATTTGTTGGATAATTGATATCGAGGAAGTAAGCCAACACTGCTCCCGAACTGCAGCCCTATCCTTGATGTAACACAACAGTCTGAGTGACGGATTTACACGCATGGATTTCAGGTCTTAAAACGAGAATTCTTTTCAAGCTTCACTACATGGAAATACTCCATCAGGAAGTCAAGGGTCTCAGGGCAAATGGGTTTCTCCATTAGCTTTCACTGTTCACCCATCATATTCTGCCTCCGTATGTTTTTCCTATGTCTTTTTCATAATGAATGAAAAAATTTCAGTATCCTGGCTGTGAGAATGAGCAAGTAAATAGAATAGAATACAAAAAGATGGATTTCCAGACCAATAATTCTATGATAAAACTGGATCCTCAGTTTTTTAAAGAAAGCTTTAATTTAAAAGAAAAAAAAAGAAAAAGAAAAAGCTCACCGGGAATCTCCCTACAAATACACTGGCTTCACTACACTTAATTGACGAAGTGTTTGGGTATATATTAAACAACCTATCCTAAAGATCCTTGAGTGCGGATAGATCAGATTTGGGCACACTCACTGCATCGGTTGCAAGGGATGCGAAATTGGATTGATGAAAGAACCTACAGGAATTACTTACTCAGCCAGGAGTGGATATAGTCTTTCTTTAACCTGAGAGCTGAGACCTTTAATGAGGTGAGAGACCGGGAAAGAAGTACAAGAGTTGATCTGCTTTCCCTGACTTCATGCTCAGTTCAGAGCAGATGCTGCTGCTTGGACAGATAGGAACTTCCATAGGTAAATTTGGGAGTGCTGTGGAAGAGACCCACGTCAACAGACCCTTTCCACGGAGGGGAGAATCGGTAAATTCAGAATTGCAGTTGGGATGACACAGGGGTTATTACCAAGCAGGAGACTCAACTGGAATTGAGAGTCGCTGAAGAAGTCAAGTCCAAATACACGTAGAAAACAGTGGATAAGACACAGCAGCCTCCAAAATGTGCATGTTTCATGAGCCACACAGCCTCATAGCTGCTACCTCAGTTGGGAGAATGCTTGAGAAAAAGGCAGAAGCGGTTCCAGCTTGGATGTGCTCCTCAGGTTGAGTCATGGTGCTTGCAGCTAGCCCAAATTGCTCGGAGCACAGTCCAGGAAAGGCTGAGGGAATGAGGAAATGGATGAGTTTGGACATTTTCTCACATTATTTAGGCTCACTTCTGACTTTGATTTAAACCCTTGCACGCGAAAAGTAGGCGACATATCAGAAAAACATCACTATAGAACATATAAAAAGCACAGAGCCCGTCCAAGCTCCATCCAAACCCTGCCACCAGGCTGGATTTACGCAAACTTGCTTTCCAACACAGCCAGAATGGAGTGATCCTAGCTGTAGCGGAGAGGAAAGGGCCAAGAAATGATCCACACTGTTCTCTGCTGTGCCTAAACGCCTCCACCACAGCATTTACAGTAGTATTTCATCATCTTTGCCGAGCTCAGACTCTTCTTTAGTGTATTAAACCAGTCTAAGCTCTTTTTCCGCACATGTCCAAGGTAAGCCTAGCCATTCCTCCCCTTGCACACGCAGACGGAGACACAACACACTCCTCACTGCTGCGTGGTAGGCAGGACCTGACCTTTGTAGCATCCTTCTCCTGGTCATGGGACCGTATAACCATCTGCCTTGACTCAGAGGCTCTCCCTACGGCACAGAATTACCCCTCGATCTGTTTCTTCGGTTAGATTCGCATCTCAAGCAAAGCAGCTCAACCACACTGGTTTAGGGGGCAAGGAGGCTCTCCGATTGCACCAGTTGAAGACGTTTTTCCTCCAGCTCCATGTTGCTCAATGGGTTCCCTTTATTTTTTCCCTCTGGCAAGTTCCAAAGTGCTGTTTGCATTTATGCATTTCTCTCACAACGTGCCGATAGAAAATTAGTCTTTTGAGGTTCTCCCTTAGCCTCACCCCCTCCCTGCTCAGTCCTTGAAAAGGCCATTTGAGCATGCAATATTAATCATCTGCTGTGCAATAATCTTGGAAAAACGTAATATATTCTGGCAAATCGCAGGGCCTCCCGAGGAACCGCCTGCCTCCAAACTAACGGCTCTCATCCATTATGAGATGGCAACGCACGCAGCTCCCCACTTCCCTGCCCCATCAGCATGCACACAGCGACTCTATTCAGTCATGAGAAATGGGAGGAAATGGTCTGTGTTAATAAATGGTGAGCTCACGAGATCGCCCCATTTCAGAAAACAAGATCAAAACTGCTGAACTCCCCTCCCTGTCTCGTTTGATACCTTCCCTTCGCTGTAAAGGCAGCGCTGGGAGTAATTAAGCATCTAAAAGAAGTTTCACATTGAAGCCACATCACCCGAAACAATTAAGACAAACATTTTGCACACATTGTCATCTGCCTTCATTAGTGTTTAAAGGTCAAAGAAACATTTCATTAGAGAAAAGGGAAATAAAGGTAAACTGCAACACACTCCTGGGGACATCTGAGAAAAACACACGCTAGGAATACGTGTTTGAGCAAGTGAACGTGGAGAGCAGCACCCAGCTGGATGGCAAATGCCATGCAAATTATTTATTATAGTCTGTCAGCGGCTGGAGACGTCGGTCAGAGGGTGAGGGCTTTGTATGCAGGAGGAAGGAGGCACGCTGCCCTCGCCGCACGCGGTTCATGATCCGATTGCAGCGGCACACGCTAAAGGTGGATCGATGGAGACCTTGGTGGGAGTCATCAGATGACTGTGTTTTGCATCAGCAAGCAGCGCGTTCAGCCAGCCCCTAATGAGAGTGTTAGAGAAACGTTAGTTGCTGTTATTAGAAAGAAAAAGTGCCCTTTAGTTGGAAGGAAAAAGGGAATTTTCAACCGTACAAAAACCCATCCAGGGCTCTCCACAGCTTTGTCCTTGCTCCTCCCTCCCAGGGCATTCCCTGCTGGGACTAGCTGTTGTGCTAGGTCTGCTTCTTGGGATGAACTTGGGAGCAACGTACATCCCGGGGAAGCAAAGTGAGGCATCAGCTCCAGGTGCACCAGGTCTGGGGGAGACTCCCCCATCCAGGAGAGGTTCTGCCTTGCAGCCACCCCCTCCACCAGCCATTTGTCTAAGGAGCTTGGCAAAGAAGCCAAAAGAAGCCCAAGAAGCAAAGAAGCATCACCATGCTTCATCCCCATCAGGAGACTGGAGAATTTGCTTGCCTCAAACATCGCTTTGTGCTTGGACATCACCAGTTGCCTTGCAGGAAGCTTTGTAGACTGCAACGTCCAAAACTGAAAATCACTACTGTTTTTATTTGGTCTTCTTAGCATGCAAAGTGAAGAAGCAAGCAGCAGACCCAAGGCTTTGAAGCAGGCTCTGCAGCCTCCCTATAACTCTAGAGCAAAGCATTTTGGAGCTGCTCATAGTTAATACATTTTCGCCTTCAGTCCTTTTAATTTGCATTGCACTGTGCTCAACACTGTCTTGCATTATTTGTGTAGGACCTGCTGGGTGCAGAGCCCAGACGTGTCATTCCGAGAGTCACCTCCCACAGAGACACCTCAACTTGGATCCCTGGAGCAGAATACGGAGGCTTGGAACAAGTCATCCCCACCACGGTGATCTCCATCCCGGAAAACATTGTGATCAGTGCTGCATTACATGTACCTGGAAATGAGAGATGGCAGGAATTTTTTAGCAGAACCATTTTTTTCCCATCAGAGAATGAAGTATTTTTAAAATCAAAACATTTCATGGGAGAATGTCAATTTTACCTTTTTTTTTTTTTTGACAGGAGAACATTTAAATGAACCATTTCTATTTTCTTGTTTTGTTTTGATAAGGCATGAATGTTTCATTTCAATAATGTGCATGTGTTTTGTTTCTGCTTTTCCAGCTCTGCTCATTTCAGCCTGCGTGGAGTATTAAAATATGCATGATATTATTGAATTTACACACCTCCTTTATTCCACGTATCCAGCATGTAATTTTGATAATAAATTATATAGTTCAGCTATTATCCAAATGAAACACTTTTATCTTACCGAATGAGATGTTTTCATACTACTTGAGGGAGCAGGGTAGAAACCATAGAAATGAACAATTTCTTCAAGTTCAGAATTCATTTTTGCTAGCATTTTCACTCCGTGACCTTTATTTCCCTAACAACCTGTGCCTGCCGCACATGGTTTTGATGGGAAGAGGGGGACCTCTTTCTCTTTGATGCTGCTCAACTGCTCTCACCATGAGGTCTCAGACTCCCGGGTATTTGCTTGTATTATTACTAATATCGATAGTGGCTGTAATAGAGAGTAATACTCTCCTTGGAGAAATCAGGTCAGCACAATTTGACCCCATTGAAGCATTTTTAATGCACCTAGAGTAGTCCCACGCGCTGGCAGATGAGTATTTGAGCCAACCCGTTGGGCAGATGTGTAAATGCTCATTAAACGCCCTGGCTTTGCCTGGGATGGATGCACTTGTTTCACAGCACCCTATTTGCAAACGTGGGGTCTCTTGTTTGCTATGACATTCCCAAATATTCCTCCTGGGCAAGGCTGTCCATGAGACTTTATCCAGTAGTGCGGAAGAGCCATTCACCTCATTTGTGTCTCATAAAGGCAGGAACTGGGATTTTCGAAAAAGAAACAGGCTGGACCTTGTGCAATGCCCCATAATGGCAGAAAGGAAACCAGGGTTGAAGGAACTGGTGGTTGACACAAAGGTTGAGGGACAGATCAGCACCCAGGGACCCTGGAGGGTTCTCCCACCATCTGTAGACCCAACTGGCCAAGCAGATTCCCCTTGTGGCTTCCTTCTGTAGCGGGCTCATCTGCCAGGTCAGTCTGATCCATGTCTTAGCCTTAGCCTGAAACCACTAACACGTCACTGCCCTTTTCTTGTTGTTTCTGTTTCTGTTTTTTATTTTCCCATGTGTTTTCTCCATAAAGGGTTAATCCCAGGGACTCCCTCATCAAAGCAAACATGCCTTCTCCTCCTCAGTGGGTGAATATTGTCTATTAAATGCCAGCTGGAAATCTGGCTACGCCGCGAGCAGCTATAGCGAGAAGTTGTGAGGAATCCTATAGGGTGCCGTTCCCGCTGGGTCCGCGTGATTCGGAGCCACCTCCTTCGCCGAGGCATCAATTAGGCAGATTTGTAACCTGGGAAGTCTTCCAGGTTTTGGGGCTTTAATTATTTCAAAATTAATAAAATTAAGCCAAATACATTCAGCACATGACTGTTCAGTACAAGATGTGAGGGAACAGAATTTAACACCTCCCTGCTAAAACGAAGTAGGGAAAATATTTAAGCTAATGGGATGAAATTCCATAGCTGCATCAGGAGAAATGTACACAGGGCTGGGAAGGCATATGGATTTCAATGGTACAATTAACTTCTCTTAATTCAGAGAACATAAAGGAATATAGAAGCATGTGCTTATGGTGCTGATTTTTACTATTTCTAGTCTTCTTCACTGAGCAGTGAGATGACCATTTCTTTATCCTATCCTGACCATTTTCCCTAAGACTGCATTTTGATTATAAACAATATTGACCTATAAAATAGCATTTCCCAATCAACAAGAACCCCCAAAATAATTTGAAGGCCTCCTTTCAGCCCAGCCATGATCTGATTTCACACAGCATCCTCTTAAACACGCCACTTAGCACGTGGTACTGTTCCAAAAATTAGCTCTGTCAAAACGTGATTCCCGAGTGAGGTGTTTATTCCAGCTCCCTAATCCTGCATCAAAAGTGCTCCACTTACAAGGAAAAAGCCTCCTCCTCAGCGGCTCGCCTGGCTGACAGGCTGTTCCCAGCAAATCATTTGGTTTTGCCTTTTTGCACATGGGCAGGAGCAATGAGTTTGAGCAATGAGATGGCATTTGATCGCCCCATGAACCCAATCCACGGCACGTCCGAGGACTCTGGGCTTCTCAGTCGAAGGTTGGGGTCTTTCCTGGGACACCTCCACCTTGCAACCACGTTTTCTTGCTGCCTTTCCATGAAATTCAGAGCTGGGAGAATATCCCACTGTTCTGGGGAGGCAGCTCCTGCTTGACCAGGTCGGCTAGGGCTGGTGGGTCCTAGACAAATCCATTCTGTTCCCATCACCATCAGCAAAATTTTCCCTGGTGTAACAGCTGGAAATTCTGCAAGGCTGGTGGTGATGTGTGACAGCCAAATCTCGACCAGTGCTAAGAGCAAAACCGGGAGTCTCTTAGGAGCATAAGTAGCTCAAATTCCAGAACATGAGCAAGAAGAAGTAGCTCCTTGAAGGCGGCTAATGGTCTAGAGCACCCCACTTCCTGGATATCAAACTTTACGCAGTTTTCAAGGGATGCAGTAATCAGAAAGCACAAATCCCCAAATTAAACCTCTTCAAGGCATTTTGTGTGGTGTCTCCAGAATCGGTTCGCACTTTTAAAAGCCTAGCTACAGTTTTGACAAAGTCATTTTTCAGAGTAGCACTGCATTAAAAGAGCAGAAGAAAAATATGAACATCGGGGATGTTCAGAAACCTTTTATCATGTCTAATAATAAACCAAAGATTAGTTTTCTTGTCATTCAGCTAAATATTTTGAATTGCAAAAGTTTCTAGCTGTGCTTCTTTTCATGTAGCTTTAAAAGCCCAACCTAGGCACTTCTTAAGATGCAGTGGTGAACAACTGACATTTTCTAACCTGATTGCAATTATTCTGGAATACATTTTATATCACAGTTAATTATAAAATGGGTCAAAACCAGAGAAACTCCAGAGGATCCTTCGCTCCTCTAGGTTCTCCATTATGCAAAGTTTGTGTGGGCTTTTTTTTGCATCTTCCAGCTCTGTGAGGCTGCTACTCTAGTATTGCATTTAACAACTCAGAAGGGCCAGAATGCAGAGTCAAAAAAGCTTTAATAGGGAGGAGCGAGTATACTCCCCCCATCCCACCCTGCAATGTTCGTGCCTGTGCAGCCAAGGACAAGTGCACGACTGTGATCTCATCCGGGAGGTCGAGGAGATAACACCCGTCACTTACCTCCTGGGACACACATTGAGCTCCTGCTTCGTTTGTGAGCAGAGTGAAGCGGGTTAGGGATCTCCTGGAATGCTTCCTAAGAGCTTATCATTGCATCTTCTAGCGTTGCGTTGATTATGGTACATTCTCCATCCCTTGAAGCCTTTCTATCACACCCAGACGTCTTGTTGAACTACTTTTTGCTCACCTAGAAATGAGAAATGAGGGCAGGATTGCCTAACCTGCCCCACATGGGACAAAGGCGGAGGAAGACCTTCCTCCACGAGACAATTTTTTCTCATATAAATCAAAGTGCCTCTGCAAATAGGCTTATTTCACACAAGTTATCTCTGAGAGAAAAGAAAACCAACACATCATTGAATTTTTGGTTTTAATGTTTAAAAAAAATGGTTAGTTTTCATGCTAAGCCATTTTATGTTATTTTATATGAAGTTACCTTTTTTTTTTTTTTGAGATGAAACAAAGCATATATTCAAGTTTCACTATTTTATTATTTTGCTTGCTTGCCTTTACCATGGTCTTCAGCATTTTCACTCATGGAAGAATTTTCAAATTGTCAGCTTTAAGTCTTAACTGGAAAAAAGCCGAATGTCAAAAAATCTCAAAATCCTGCCCTCCTCTCAGCTCTAATGCAGGACATCACATTAGATGATTATATGGTCCCTTTTGGCTTTAAAAGGTATTAGTCTATTAATTATAGATCAGCGTCAGCATTTCTTCCCTAGACTTTGGCTTCAGCTTAATTTACCTTCCTTCTTTTTTTTTTTTCCTTCCCTTTTTATTTAGGTCATCCCTCATTTCAGTTCTAAAATGGACCAAAGCTCCTTCTACTTACTTTCCTCTCCCTTCCATCGAAAATGTCTTTCCTCTTAATTATTTGTGTGACAACACTCCATACACTTTGAGCTCTTGCTGCTTGTCAGGAGAAATCAGTGTCTAGCCCGTGGTTTTCTTGTCAGGTTTACATTTTGGGTTGATTTTCAGCTTAGTTGTTCTCTCCGTTGCCACATTTACCTTGAAATATTATTGACTTTATCCCGGTTGTTTGTTGTTCCTTGCTTTGGGCCATACCTAGGGGTTGGCAGGGCAGGAGGTGGAGGTCCCTCAAGGCAAGTGTCATGGTAGACACCATCCACAGGTAGACACAAAAGCCTCGTTCCCCCAGTTCTGGCCGTCGGGTATGGAGGAACAAGAGAAAAAGTTGGCTAGGGATGAAAATAATGATATCTGATTACTTAATGGATAAAAATCATGGATTCCTATTAAGCTGTGAGAAAAGGGAAGGGTTCCACTCAGATCTGGAAGCTACTTTGAGGCTCTAACTGGTTGCATGCAGGTCTGCAGCTCTCCCCCTGTTAAACAGAGCAGGATTACCCTATCAGGGTATAATATGCTTTAAAACAGCTGTGCAACCGAGCTGACTCGTGTATGGGAAGTTACGATATTGTTTAGCAACACTAGGTTTATAGCGCCTGAGAGGACAGCGGCGTGCTATAAACATTTCTGATCACCCTGGTGGAATTTCAGATCATTTAACTAGAGGTATAATCTTCATGTATCTTGATGCAATCTGTTGGGAGAAAATTATGCCTCGTCTTCCTGCTCAGATTATTTTGCTTCCTCCTGTAATATGTCATTCCCTATTCATTTAGATTCTCTGGAGTTTGCAGCTGAGAGCTCTAATTAGGTGCGCCTAGAGCTCTGGAAAATAGGCCTTCCATCTTATGTTCATGTTTGGATTCAATTTACTATATTGAAACAATTGCTTTGCTCTGGGATCTGTCAGTGTTTCCTCTTCCAGAGTACGGATTGAACTTGGATCAGTCACAAAAATGAAACGACTGTGAGCATCTTGCCTGAAACCTATAGTTTGCTCCGTGATTCTTGTGTTTGTCAAATGTGCACGAGCTGGCGTAGAAGCGATGCCATCAGATATCTTGTAGGGGTGTCTATTTTTAGGCACAATTTTGTTCAGATTTGCGAGTATTTAATGCAGGAAGTTAAAAGCTCCCCCTCCATCCCCAGCCTACACACTGTCATTTCAAGGCCACCTGGGTTTTCTTTTCTGTTTCACTTTTTGGCACAATACAAACATACGTTGATCACTGTGCCTGAGCTTATGTGCATGTTAAATCATATCAAGTAAACACCGCTAGAAATTTCCTGGCTAACCAGGGAAGGCAGGAGTGTTTTCTGAACACATCTGCCATGGAAACTCATCGCAGCTTGGGCACTGAAATAGTTTGTGCATGGATGGCCACTTCGGTTGGTATCTCACGTGGGAAATGATCCAGCAATGGGTCTCCGGTGGCAATGATACAATATGAAAATAAATAATTGTAATAATAGTAAGATAAATAAATAGTAATAATAGCTGCTAGATTGCCCACCTCATCTCCAAGTGCCTCAGAGCCAACCAAGATACCCCTTAGCCATCCACACGCATCCCTTGGAAGTCTATGAAAGCAAATCACAGTGATTCAGTAGTATTTAATTTCCATTGTAGAACGCTTGCTCAGGAGGCACATGAATTTCAGTGCTCGAGAAACATGTGGATGAGGCATTTAGGGACATGGTGTAGTAGGCATGGTGGTATTGGAAAGGACCTTTAAGATCGCCAAGTACAAACGAAATACAGTGATTCCATGAAAGCCTGGGATGAGCAGGGCAAATGATCCCTGAACACTTTGATTTGATTAAGCCCTTTTTTAGCACAAAGGCCAGGAGAAGCTATTTATGCCCCCTAAGCTTCGCAATCTCAATAATGCAGGATAAGACAGTGGCTTCAGGTCCTGCTCAAATTTTGTCTCCCACGCACTCACAGCCAGTTTGGGAGCATTCTTGGTATTTCTTGTTTTTAAAGAGGAGGATGAATCTCACCTGCTGTCTGCATATGGAGCGATTACAGGAGCGATCTGGAGGGATCCGGAGATTTCTGGGTCTCCAGCAACCTCCACATCAGCACAGTGACCCCCTCACACCTTCTCTGCCAGCTTTCTTCTAAGGACCAGGAAACACACAATATTTCTCCTCCAAACACAGCATATATTCCTGTTTAATAAAACCTGGACAGGCTTTCCAGAAAGAATCAGCTTCTGGGAAAACCACCAAGGTGCTAATTCAGAAAATATAATGTTAAGATCTCTCCAGGTGCTGGCAAAATCTGAGCCGCCATAAACACGGTTGCATCTTCTCCTTTCATTACACGGATTAATCCATCTTTTGAGCAGTCTGCCGTACCATGGATTGCAAAGGAAGCCTGCAAGGGCCCACCAGCCTGCAGCTAGACCCCCTCTGCTTGGTATGAGGTGAAAATATCCCTTTTCTGCAGAAAATAAGTCCTGCTTGGGAGACGTGCCCCTCCGTGGTTCAGATGTCCTGCCCTGGCACTGCAGAGCTCCTGGATTTGGGAACGCAGGTGCACGCTGCCTTGCCTGCTGGCAGATGCTTAATCCCCATCGCCTGTGAGTTAAAGTTGACATATAGTCAGGTAGGTGCTTAAGTGCTTCCTTTATCTGAGTTTTAGATGCACTGTTGCCATGGAAATGGATTGTTTCTGTTTAGTCATGCTTGCATTCAGCTTGAAATCTGTATTTTACAGTCATTTCTTTCGCAGAGAGCCAGAGCTATGCATCTGGAAGCTTCCCAGGCCCTCATGTTTTAATTTACTTTTTTTTTTTCCCCCCGCCTTAATTTTATCCAGCAAAAGTTTACAAAGATCCACCGTTTCAGAATTGATTTGCAATGCGTGTACCAAATTAATGAAAGAAATAGCAAGAAGTGTTGCAGACACACAGTGCTGAGTTTAATAGCAGCACGTACGTGCTTAGCAAAGCAGGTTAAACTTTTTAATCTGCCTCCTTTTCTTCTTATTTAAAGAGCACTTTTAAAAGCAAATCATTTTTAAGAGAAAATTTGCAAGCTCACAGAAAAGGAAAAAAAAAAAATAAAGCATTTTGCCAGAACTATATGAGGAGTGTTTTACATGTTTATCGAAAAGCTAACTCTCTTTTCAAGAAAATTAAATGGCAAGATGTCAGCTTTCTGCTTGTCCCTTTTCTTTCTTTCCCTACGAGGAACAAAAACAACCATTCGGGAAATTTCAGTACGAAATGGGGGGAAAAACAAGTTTCCATTGGAAATAATACTCAATGAAATCTCTTTGCCAGCACTGCAGTGTCTTGTGCACAGCTATGTGTTTTAGCAGGTACGTGACTAATGACATAAGGACGTCGCAGGATGAAAAAAAGGGTGCCAGAAGCAAGTATTTTGCCTTGCCCTTACTTCCTCGGTAGCTGCCTTGCCACTCTACGTGATTTCTCGTGGTGGTGTAATAGTAACAACACGTTTCTCCTCTAATCCGGGGAACCTCTTGGAGGACATCAGTGAGCCAGGTGCTGCTGGGAAGAAGGCAGGTATTGCCTTCGTTTTGCCCATGATAAAAGTGAAATATAAGGTACTTAAATGATGAAAGGAGAGGAAGAAAAAAAATTGGCTTCCCCTGGTTTTGGCATGAGGCATCTCCCTCACGGTGCTTTTGTTATGCACCTCAGGAGAAGAAGTACAATGCTTCCTTGCAGGGCATCCCCAGGTCAGTTAAGATCAGTCACCAAATGGAGCAAATTCCTGATTTGGGGGGAGTTTTGGGTGTGCAATCGTGCCTCAAACCCACCTCAGCACTGCAGGGCACAGCTCGTGGCGCCGGCAGCTCCCGGGCATGGCCGTGAAAGATGGAACACAGGTTTGGCAGGAGCCAGGAAGGAAAGGGCTTGGGAATCCGCATGCTTTGACTCCGGTTGAGTGTATTTGTTCAAGGGAAACAGAGGTGGTGTAATGCTACATTGCGGCAAAAAAAAAGCACATTGCAATTACACCGCGAAGCTCCCACCACAGTCATTATGCGCTTGGATTATCTTCACTGTCTCTCTCAATTGCATCAATTAGAGCTGTACATTCAATTTTGGGGGTAATTTTCTCAGTTTGGCACTGTAAAGCGCTGCTTTTACCTTCCTTATGCTGCACGGGTCTTTATATCTTCATCGTTCTTAGCTTATTTGGAAGCAGCTCCAAGTAGCGGCAGACTGATGCGCTAGTGTGCTTTTGCACCGCCTCCTTTTATTAGTTGTAGTCGCTATTATTGTTATTATTTTATCTTGATGACGCTTCCGTGCTAAGGATTTGACGTTTGCCAGGGAAGCTGCTTTTGGGGGGTCCATGGCAATGGGCTTTCCATGCCCTGCAGCACGTGGGAGCTGCTACGAAACTGATGTTGTGCTTCAAGATAACCTGGTCGCTGGGACAGGCGACAATTAGGGCAAATGGGTAATTATTAGGCAACAGTTACTCATTAGGCAATTAGGACAAATTTACAAAGTGCCGTTTGTAAATGGCAATTTACAAGATGCCGTTTGTAATGAGGAGCAATGCCCCCTAAGCGCTGCCCTTGGGCACCAGCCCACGGCTCCTGATGGCACCTGGCTGCAAGGATCCCTGTCCTGCTGCTCGCTTGACCAGAGAGGGAACCAGCAGGTCTCTGAGGAGCTATCAACATACCCCAGTGCATCCAAGACGCCTAAATTTTCTGGAAAAACCCAGTTATTCATTGCTCCTTAATACCGCGAGGCAGGGGTCGGCAGCGGGGTTACGACGCAGATGTTAATTCCTGAAATGTTTTGCCTCTTACCCGAGCCGTTAATGACTTTGTGTTATTCACTGCACGCTGAGCACCGGCTGCAGAAAAGCCGCTCGGTGGCCAGCGAGACAGAGGCGGCCCCGCAACTTCAGTGGTGCGGAGGGCTCGTGCAGCTGGGCTGTTTGTCCTGAATGGGAGACAAGGTAATATCCAAGAAGCCGGAATATGGAAATAGATATGGAATATTGGCCCCTAACGCTCTCCCAGACCTACCAAGGCTTTTCCTTTGCTTAGCTTAGCTTTTCCCTTAGCGTAACTAGTCCCTGTGGATCGCAGTCCACCCTTGTGCAACCCCTGGTCTTTTCATGCAGCAGCTTGCAGAGCTCTGCCTGCCCAAACTACATTTTCTGATTGCGGCCCAGTGAACTTCTACCTAACCAAGCATGCCGGAGACAGAAAAAAATACATAGCAAACGGCTCTTGTTATATAGAGCCCTGATTTCCCTGCGGGAAGCTGCCTGCAGATCATTACTTTAAGTTCGTTGTACTTACCTGAGCTGTAACTTATCCTTGCAAGGCTCACAGCAAATGCACTGCCTTTCCTCCAAAATGCGTTTGCGCTTGATTCATTCAGTGACGTTAGCAACAACTCTCGCAGGGAGAATACGGCGGAGGGAGAAACAGAAGATTCATCGTTCCAACACATTATTTTTTTTTCCATTGGGATCTATAAATTGGGCCAACAATGAAAGAACAGAGGTGTGACAGTGCAAAACAACAAAGTTACCTGTAAAGCTGTATGACGGGACCTTCTCTTCCCTGTTATGTGATAAAGCAAAAGTCGCCCTAACTGCTTCATATTATAATGCAAATAGAGGAAAGGACACGTGCTTAGCCTTTGTGGTCACCTTCTTGCTGGCCACTTGCATCCCATTTTCCAGAATCCCTTTTTTGCTTTCCTGCAAAGCAGCCTAGGACAAAGCAAAATATAGGCCCAGCGTTTAAGACACCTCCTATTCTCACTGAGTTTACTCAAAACTTAAAACAGACCCTTTAAAATGTTGCTCTTAGCGGATATTATTTACAGTTGGTCTGACGAGATGAATCCAAAGCATAAATCAAACACTGGAGCACAAATCTTGTTAGTTGCCGTGCTAGTAAATCAGCTCACCTAAATAATCTTGAGCTTTTGACAATGATGCAGCCTTCTGGATTGAAAATTCAGCTCCTGCGTGCGAGGCAAACCTGATCTGCTGACATTTCCAACGATTGAGATCCTATTTCTGATGGTTTGGTTTATACTCCACTATAAACTATTTTGAGTAATACTGAGCTGAATACAAACAGCTGATGTTCAGGTCTGGAGTCAAACAGTCTGCCTCCACTGACAGAGTAGGTTAGGGGAAAGTGCATAATTTGAGCTTGTTTTCCAGCCGAAAATAACAAGCAAACACAGGAATGGAGGCAGACAAATAACTCAACACGTACAAAGTATGTTCCTGGGAACGGCGTTTTGTTTGCTTTAGCTTTTCCACTTTGGAAGGGCAATCTGAAGTTTTTGCTCTGCAGCTTCCAGCTTACTCCCAGAATGAAAAGCTTGTGCAAGAGAAATGTGATTGCCACTTTTGTTAGGAAGGGTCTGGTATTGTTTGGCAATAAATTGTATTCTATACAGCTTCAATTACCGGCCCTCTCAGATCTGACAGCCCTTAATTACTCGGGACATGATCTGCTAAAACCTACATCTGGAAACGATGTCACTTTTTGCTTTTGGCATTGGAAAATCTGACTTAATGCTAAACACATACCCCTAGATGTGAAGCTTTGAGAGAAATTAGTAGAGCTGAGTTCCCCCCAGCCCCGCTTTTACAGATTAGATTTAAAAATAAATTGCACATGCCTTCCCTTTAGTAGCTGCCATGTTTCACCACATTTCAGTGTGCTGTATTGTCTCAGTTTATCCGCTGGCTGATTTTGTTTCTCCCGCAAAGCCGGAGTTTGCTCTTACGCGACGTGTGTGTCGCAGGCAGCAGCGCGCTTCGTGATTCGGATCCCGCGTTGCCGCTGCTGGACGGGAGCGTCAGCTGCTGGAGGAGCTGGATGTCTCTTCGTCCTTTCAAAGCCTTGTCAGGATTTATTCCTCGAGTGGGCTCGGAGAGGGGAAAACAGGGTTTCCTGCCACAGCTCATTTTGCACGTAGCTGGTGATGCTGGTAGCCTTTGGCTTTCATGTGCGCTGATTTGACTTCAGCAAACCTAAGTTATTCATTAAGCCAGTAATTAATATATCTTATGAATACTATAAAGTGCTCTATGAGAAAAAAAGAAACCCAAATGCTCATTGTTAAATAAACTCTGAGGAAAGGTACATCAGGGATGTTCATAGCATGCGGAATAGACTTTTCCAGAGCATTTGCATCAATACCAGACTGAGCTCAATGGTGTTTGTAGCATGTGGAAGAAAGTTTTCCAAAGCATTTGCATTCCGGGCCATTTTTTACTAAAACAGTAAATGGAGGAAATACGTTCCTGGCACATTCACTAACGGCATGGCTGGCAGAACTGGAAGATGCCTTCAGACTATGCTTAGCCTCCTAAACCAGTCTAAAAAGTTTATCCAATATCCTTCTGCCTCACCGTAATTAGCCTGGCATTTTATAGCAGCTCATTATAGTAAATCATCCGTTGCTTTGATTGCAATCGGTATATGCGGAATAAGGTGGAGTCTGCTCAAAAAGGATATTGTTATGGACACGCTCGGCTGTGCTTGAGGGCACCTGCCATCCTGATTAGACCATCTCGTGCTATCGAGAGGTAGATGGGTCAGCAGTACGAGCGTTGCTCCATGGAAATGGAAAATGGGCAGCAGATAAATGAAAACTAGCAAGACTTGGCATCGGGGTGGCCTGTGCAGCTTGCAGAAACCCACTGGGCTTTACGGGTAGAGGCTTCCACCCTGCTTGGAATAGTATTGCAGGAAGAAAAAGGCAGCAGCTCCGTTTTTGATATAGTGGCAGGAGATAGATTGGTCTTGCTGTAATATGGAGTGCCGCATCCCTGACCGAGTTCTTAGGGGAATTCCTTTTAGTTTAGGTTTTAAATAGTTAAACAGGAGCCAGTGTTTCTGAAAATACCCTGTACACCTATGGAGTTCCTTGAGTCCCTGCAAGGAGTGAAGGATTTGTTGGGAGAAGGAATGCAAGTCTTGAAAAAATGAACATTCCTAAGGCCTTTCTAGCACGATGACAAATGTCTTAGGCATGGCCCAATTACTCTATCCACCCCAATACTCCTTGTCCACGGAGAGACCCTCCACCTGCCCTGAGCCCTAGGCAGCCAGGTTGGTGGGGTAGGTTGTAGCCCTGCGGCCCTGTCTCCGACCACCTTGAGGTCCACCAGGAGAGACATTGCCGAGGACAACTAGCAGCTCCTCTGCAGCTGCAGAGGTTTTACGTGGCGCAGAGCAAGCCAAGGAAGCTGATCCAGTTCAGAAGGGGCCCCGGGGCTATACAAATCGTGCTGGCTCGTCTCCAGCCTTGGAAGGTGCAAACATAGCTTAAAAATGACATCACCTCCGTCTCCAGGTGAGCTCGGAGCTGGATTTCTTGGAGCTGTTGTGCAGCAGGGCCACGTGGACGCGTTTTAACCTTCTGGGGCCCCGCGTCAAGCAATGTTGCTTATTGCTCAATGGCCTGCGAAGCTGCTCTTTTTCTTCTTGGCGTTGATTCACCCAGTTCTGCGTTTCACGTAAACCCACCCAGGCTAGAGCAGAAGGGACAGCAGTCACCCAGCAGGACACGACCAAGCAATAAAGTTGTGTGCGGCAATTAAAGCAATTATATTAAACCCCGGCAGTTTCTACCCTCAGTGAGCGAGAGCAAACAGAGCAGGTATGTTATTTGTAATGCTCAAGACCTACTTCGGATGAATTCATATAGACAGTTTTGCTAACAGCAAAGACAAAGGAGGTCAGAAGCTAGACCTAGAGAAAATAATGAGATTGGATTTAAAACCACAAGATTTCTCTTACATATATATTTATATAAATGTAAAATTTGGGTCTGCACTTATTTTCCTTCAGGGTGTGCTTGGTTCACATTTTTCAAATTTGATTTCGTCGATGTATTTTAAGCAAAAGCTATGATCTTAATATAAAACCATGTGCTGCCAGGAGCTGGATTTTAAAGCGAAATCCCACATATTGTAAAGTCAGTGCCAAAAACTGGCATCGATGTCTCAGAGGCAATATATGATCGCAGTCCTGATGGGCAACACCTTCTCCTTGTACCATTTAGACACAAGTCGGCTGGTGTTCTCCGTTCCCAGGAAAATGCCAGACCAACGCGTTTCATCGACAATGAATCTCTCGAGGAGATCGAGACTGAAAATAGCTAAGTTTCTCCCGTTGACTCTGACTGTGTTGTCTTCCAGCTAGTGCTTTGGGCACGGCTTTACAAATGACACCATTTTCAGCAGGATTCGGTTCCTCCACAGCCTTTATGGTCCCCTTCTGCATCTTGGCGAAATGCTGACGTCGAATCCGTGTCTGGGCTCTTGTTTCCCCAGCAACAACCTGATGTCATCGTCTGACTTCACTCCGGCAGAAAGTGGGGTTGAGCCGTGAGAACGTCGTTTATTAAAGGCCAGGTGTCTGAAATAACATCAGAGAGGCGGCTGCGACAAAAATAGAGCTTAATTTGGACGTAGAGCCTCTATTTCTTCCCTGGTTTGTTCTGGTGGGATTTTTTTTCTTAAGGAAAAAAAAAAAGGAAAAATAAAAAAGTTAAATCTGCATTTCATTAATCAAACACTCCCTGCAAGTTTCCAAACCAGCAGATAGCAAAATCAACTAATGACTTCATTGCAAAACATCTGTTAACCTTTTGGGGCAGAGCTGCGTTTTCCTGGTTACTCCCGCAGTTGCATCTTAAATACAGGGAGTGAAATTAGTTTTTCTCTAGTCCCTGGCCATTTTAAATAGCATCACTGAAAATATTGCAAATGTCTATAAATTATTTGCTTTCTTTGTTCTTCTGAGATCCTTTAGGGTCAAGTCCTGGAGCATCTGAAGTTCTGTAAGGAAACACCACAAGGTTAACGTTTCATCTACAAGGTTAGTGTCTCTGTGTGTACTTCTTCTTTTTTTATCATTCCCTGCGTTTTCCCGGTCATTCACATTTGTTGTTTACTGCTCCCAGTAAAAGTTTATTCCTGAATGCGTTTTGTGCACTGGGCTCCCAGAAAGTTACTGCTCGGTGCTCAGTTCTTTGCTCTGCATTAGTCGATTTTTAGCTGTACAAACTTTTCAAACAACATTTTGATGGCCGAATTGGACCTTGGCCTTTCTAGCTGGGGGATTCTCCTTCCTCTTTGCTGCTGGCAAGCACAGACTCGTACGTGAAGCCCTCGTGAAGTCAAATAAGTGTTTGATCTGCTGGTGTCCAATCTGCATAGCAAGAGCCTGACTCCCCCTCGCTCATAGCTCTGAATCCTCCTTGAATTAAGCGGTTGTGCATATGGAAATGGACAAAATATGGTCCCGATTAAACAGAGACAGCAGAGCACTGTTTCCCGTCCCCCTGCCAGCCCTTGTGTCCCAGCGAGCAGCACTTCGTGCTTAAAACTGCCGGAGGCATCTGGAAGTCCAGAGCTCATTCCGGGGCTAATTACTGCTGCGGATGGACAGGGCTCCCCCCGCGCGAATTGATATATTTCAGCTTGAATAATGTAAGATGATCCGCAGGGCGGGCTGCCTGTCACACACGGTCACCCCGGTTTAAACTGAGGAAGGGAAGAGGCAACATGCGGCTGGGGACCACGGACCAATCCCGACCGCTGGGTTTGGGTGGTGGGTGACCACGGGCTGGATCCTCACCTAGACCAGAGCAGGGATCGTCTAGTCTCTTCAGATCCTCTTCTTTATTTAGGCACATCTGGGAAACTGGGAATCAGTCGGGAAGCCCATTCTGTGCTTAGGATGAGATGCGGGGCTGAGTCTTCTCTTTTATAAGTTGAGGACCCAACTGAGTTGGGTGAAAGGGTTACTGGAACAGAACCCAAGACACTGTTTCCCAATGGTCATTCCTAATGGCAAAGCTATAGGCATCATAAATGGTAAAGGATTTAGGCATCGGAACTACAACCATAGGGTGTCCTGAGTTTTTCCTAGAGAAGAGAGGGGAAACGGGCAGAAAAGCAGCTCATGGCCTGTGCAGCTGCTGTGTTTCACACTGGGCATCCACACTTAGAGAAAGCTCTTGTATTGAAGTAGGGAAATGCTGGAGATCACAGCATTTAATGATTGTGATCGGTTTAGGGGTTAAAGAATTCTTAATTGCAGATTGCCCTTTTGCCCAGCCCATTAAAGTAAGCCACTCTTCCTCATGTCCTCTTTTTGGCTGGAAAAAAAGAAATAAATAAAAAAAAAATAAAACCCAAACAGCCGTATAAATTGTAACCCCGGAGACCCTCAGATATTAAATCCTCTTGTTATTGGCTTGTTAATTGTAAGCCACATATCATTAGTGGCTTGCTGCTCAGACTCTTAGCCTCTTGGCTCTGAAGCAATGGGGGAACCTTTGCCACGTAGGTCACCATAGATGTATGAGCTTTCAGGAGGCCATTTATTTCCACCATTCAATGGGTTCTCATGCAAAAAAACACCGATTCCTTGCTTGTTCCCACCATCATGAAGCAGATCTGGTTCTCTCCCTTCTTTGGGAGCAAAACACCCAAGTTGCAAAGAGACTTCTGAAGGAAAAAGCCATGAAGGGCTCACCCAGAGCACGGTAGGGCATACAAGGAACCTTTCTGCATATTTCCTTGTGTGACAGCTCATTAACAGAGAAGAGCCAAACATGGGCTGGAAAGACCGAGCTCAGGATGTTTAAGAGTGGTGCCTCCAACCTATAGCCATAGGCAAATGCAAGAGCTATCCATAGATTCTGTGCAAACCATCCGGCTGAGCAATGGGAGTGTTTTTCCAATTAGAATGGGCTCAAAGTTTAGCTTCTGGGCAGCTCATTTTTGATTTACTCTGAATCCACAGACAAATTGATCTGTGAATAGCCATTGCTTTCACAGAGGGATTTGATTTGAGAAATTATGGCCTCGATTCATCATGCCGATGACAGATAGATTTTCATACTTTGGGTTTTATTAATAGCGTGTCCTTTGCTTGTTAACATTCAAAGAAGATCAATCACAAGGTGCTCTATTGCTATTGAGTTTCCCTGGAAAAAGGACACCATATGTGGAGAAAGGAGCACAGTTCAGCACGTACCCAGATCACCAAAATACGGTGCCTTTCTAGGAGGGAACAACTGGAAATGGGCCCATGTTTCAACCCTTAGAGGAATGTTGTTGATCTCTTGGCAAACACCACATGGGCAGAGGTGCCTTAGTGCAAGACTTAATTTTTTTCCTAATGCCTTGATTAATTCCCACTCCTGAGCGAGGAAAGAGAATGTAAAACTTCATGCAAAGCTGTGCAGGGAATATACATTTATCAAGGACTCCTGGTGACCAACCCTGTGGTCGGGTTACTGACTCCTGGTGCTTTCCTCCAGCTCCAGACTTATCCAAACAAACTCTCCATTCTTACCGGCCTTGGATCCTACTTATTCTCTGGAAAAACCAGCTGCCACTTCTTCAAGCATGCATCATTTAACTCCTTGAACGTGTGCCATAGTGCTTTATGGGAAAGCCATAAAACATTGAAGCAACCCTTTTATACAGCCCACGCTGTGCATTTTCTTTTCAACATCTTCTCACTCCGGGTTGTAGTTTTAAAAGTTTCATTCACTATTAAGTTGGCTGATTGGATAAGCTCCATGGAAGTCTGTCGCGTTACAGAGCAGAGACAAGTGCTTTGGTGTTGCAGCACACCAGGATTTTTTTAATTCTGTTCATTTTTGGTGAACTTCTCTATTATAAGAAACCAGCGCTTTGCTTCAATGCCAGTCGCATTCTGGGGGAGCTTGCAAAGCGCCAGAATGGTTATTTTTGCCGTGTGGCAGCCAGGGCTCCAGCTTGTTGGCTTTAACCTGCAGCCAAGTGGCAAGAGCGCAGCGGGCACAGGCCACCGGGACGATGCACAACCAGCGCACGGGCCCCGCGAACGCCTCGTCCTTGCTTCAGCATCAGCAAGTTTCCTAGCAACAGAAATGCTTCGGATAATCACATCCCTCGTTGGGGAAGGCTGAAGTATTTAGCTGTCCGAAGGACACTTAAAATAGACTATGTTTTTATGTGTTTCTTTGTCTATTTGGTGGCAAAGAAGGGAATGTGTCAAAAGCCTGGGCTGGTTCATCCGCACAAGGTCCTCCTGGTTGCCACCAATTTCCCTTCTGGCCTTTTTGAGAAGCAAAAAGTCAACATTTGTTTCTACCACACTGCTCGTCCTGACTGAGGTTGGCGTTTCATCCCTGCCCGTTGGTTCCAGCGAACTGCTTTCACTTGCCTTCCATGGGAATTGCATGCATAATTCGGAAGGCAAAGCCGGGATTGAGAAAATAACCTGGCACATGGGGGAAATGGAAATTCACAATAGGTATTTTGTGCATGACAGGAAGCATAAAGCCGTTCCTTAAGAGTTTGCTGTATCTCACAATTTATGCTGAAGTAAATGTTTTTGTATGGTATACACTTACAAAGAGACTAGAGCTGCATGAGCCAGTGCTATGAAAAAAAAAATTAAAAAGTCCAATCATTTTTCCAAAGATATTAGGCTGTCAATTCTAGAGCAGCCCTTATGGAAAACATAAAGGAATATGAGCTCCATCAGAGAGTCGACTTTGCTGAAAGCAAGTCCCAGGCTACTCGCATAAGGACCTTCAAAAGCTACCTTGATGGGGTTGCCTTGTGGAGAGGATACACGTGCGAATGAGTGACTTTGGGAGCCTAACAGTTGGTTCCCAGGTCCAGTCCAAGAGTTACTTACTAGTCTAATAGAGGTCAGACTAGGTGTCCTGCTTCCCCCCGTGCCTGAAAACCTGTGCAATCCTGTAAGAGAGGTGAGGAACCTGCCTGACTCCTTTGGATGGCCCATCTAAGCAGGGACATGAGGAACACGAGGACCCTTCGAGGGGCTCTTGGGGAGCAAGCTGGGGCTCAGACATACCTGCAGGTCCTTGGCTCCAAGAGCTATCTCCAGAGGGTGGGTTTGGGAGGGTTTTCTAGCATCATCGTCACATGTGGAGCATGAGAGGCATCAGGTGGTGACCTGATCAATGGGATCATTGTCAAAGGCTGGAATGTAGCCTCTAGTGAGATTAATTGAACCGACTGTAAGGGAGTTTGCTGGAAAGAGTGCTGCCCACCATTGTCCGTTAAGCAGGTCAATTTTTTTAAAAAATCGAGTTTTTAACGAGTTTAGACGTACTACATTTTGATATGTAGCTTTCCTGTGCTGGAAAATACAAGTCAGTCTTTTCCAATGGTAAACCCCGATCGTTTTACAAAGGCCAGGAAAAGCACAGAACATAATACTGGCAATTATTTTACAAAGGGCTGATTGAAAACACTAGGTCAGAGTTTTCAAAGGCCTCCAACACAAATGCAACTCTTCCCCCTTCGCAAACTCGGCAGTGAGGCTTTCTCTTGAATTTGGTGGGCTCAGAGTTGGATCCACACTGACTGTTTTCAAAATCTCAGCCCAAGAATCTCTATTTCCTTTTCTTTACAGGAAGGAAAAACTAAAATAAAAATCTAACAGGACACTAGTTGCACTTCTTTCTATTGAAAAGTTACTTTAATATTTTCTTTAATACAATAACTATAAGTATGCCCCTAGCAAAGGATAAGTTTTAAACTTGGACTGCTGCCTAAATTTCAGTTTCAGTAAAATTCCCCAGACTACTGTTTATGAAATGACATTCATAATATTTTAAATTGCTTTATTCTTAGCTTTACTTTTCACTAAACATTGCATGCATTATTCATATTTCTTTTCGTAAATGCCTCTACGTCGACGCATTGCGTGTATTTATTATTGCACGGAATTCTTTTCAGCAACTGGTCTCAGAAGGAGGTGAGGCAAGTATATGCCGCCTCATTAGTCTGATCTATATCTACCAGCAAAAAAAATGCCATAGAAAAGGCTGTCTTTGACTAGCACCGCATGCCTAAGCCTATAGGAAGGCACTGAAAATGCAGATTATTAGTGCTCGCTTAGAGCCTATCTCCCAAGCTCATGTCAATCTCGCAAAAACCAGCTCTAAGGATGCGTTGCAGGGCTTGGGATGTGTTGAACATGACACTTCAGATTACTTCACGAGTTCACACCTGGCTGTTGGCCAAACGATGCCTTGGTTGAGCTGTTGGTGGCAAATACTCAATTAGACGCGTGCATCTGTACGAAACGTCTGCGGTACATCACTATTAGGAGAAACTGTACGCTAAAAATATCTATATACCTTCCTAGAAGAAAAATAATTTCACACATGGGAACTTGGAGCTGGTTGATTTGCCCTATAATGAGGAAGGGCTGGGTTACCGCAGCAACCTGCCATGTGATACCTGTTTCAACAGCGCACGCGAGCTCGGGAAGCAGCGCTTTGAGCACAGGGAAAACAACAAATCCCTCCGTCTTGCAGCAGAGCAAGAACGGGGCGCTCCAGTCCGCAGCAGAGGGATCCTTTGCCCCCAACCCCAAGGTGGGAAAAGTCTCGCTCTGCTCCTAAACCTTGCAACAACCATGAGCTTTTGCTAAAACACACAGGGCTACAACACACACCCCTTCCCATAAACAGCAAAGCCCTTGGTGGTCTGCAAGCAAACGCCTCGCCAAGCAGCCTCTGCATGCAGAGCTACGTCAGCTCATGATTCATCCAGAAAGGCAAGGGAACGTGGTAATAGAAATACGTGACTATTTCTCTGCTAAATCACTGTGACCTGTATGAACTCTTTTTTTTTTTACCGCATTTATTATATGGGAACGAGTAGACACTGGAATATCTTCTCATGTCTTATTTTGAAAGACAAAATGCTTCTTAATGGAAGTGAAGATGAGGTATAACTACAGCCTTCAAACATCACAAATCACAGGTCAGCTTTCCTCTGCCTCTCCAAATCCAAGATTGACTTCAAGATCATGAGAGGTTTTTTTTTTAAATAGATATTGCATTCTTTTTTGTTCCTCTATTTCAAAGGGCGACATCTACTCAAAGCTTCGCGGGAGACAAGGAGCTGTCTTATGTCCCAGGAGCTCTACAGCAAACTCCCTCTTGTAGAGAAAAGTGAAGGGCTGCATCTCCCAGATGGAAAAGGAGGAAAGAAGGGGAAGGAGGAAGAAGGGTGCTGGTATTCCCAGGATTACCAAGCCAAACGGCCTTCCAACATTGTTGGCATCACCCATCTCTAGCAGAAGTCAGATCGCCCCAGTTAGGCCTGGAGAATGAGAGGGTTGTGGGAAGTGAAGATTTTTGCCTTGACTCCTTTAAATGTTTTGGGTGGATCTGAGGGAATTTTAATTCCAGATTCTCCCCCTGAACTGAAGCATTCCCCTCCAAAGCTGGAAGGATCTTGGGTTGATTGATAGAAGCCACAACAAAGATACAAGATCCCTTAATTTGCAATGCTAAAAGTGTCAAGTCTGATTTAAGTTATCTCCTTGACTACAAACAGGCCTCAGCAGGGTTTTTTTGTCTGTTTATTTTTGGGGGTTTGGGTGTTTTTTTTTTTTTTTTTTTACTGTCTTTATTCCCAAACTGGGATAACTGGGGCCTAAAGAAGCCAGAGCAGCAAGTGCTTAACGGAGCCCTGAACTCACGCCGTTTCCACCCATAGCAAAACTTCCTCGCAGCTTTGCCAAAGTTCTGCAGGCCCGAGCAGAAAACGTGGGTGCCCATGGGAATATGCAAGTATAATATTAAGTGTCTGAATTGTAGATTATTGAAATAATTAACTCAACCAGCTACTTGGTGATCTACCTTGAATGATTAAATCTCCGGAGATGCATGCTGAATCAGATTTAAAATGACAGATATGCCTAATTATAATAATTGCAAGCAGAGCACATATGAAGCATTTTATCACAGACTTTTGCGAACTATTAAATGTCTGGGTTAAGTGATAAACTAGTTAATCTGCTGAAGGAGGCTCTGGCGAAGTTGTGCAAATGAAATGAGCCTGGAAGGGTTTTATGGTTTGAAGACGGGGGCTTTGCTGAGGAGGGAATTGGTGTGATTTTTGGCACATAGTGCCAAAGCCAAGTTCAAAGCAAGAAAGCAGGAAAATGTTCCCCACACGCTCCTATTGCCTGCAGTGATATTCCCAGCTTCTGACCCCGGACTTCTCTGGACGTCTGCACGAAAAACCTTTTGCTTATGAGAACGTTTGCCAAAACAAAATGTACAAAATTACACCTGCTATTGGCATGCCGCTCTTCAGAGATCTGGGCACGTAAGTAGAGAAGCTGCCAATGATCTGGGGTTGGCTATTTTCAGACCTGCTTGCAATTATGGTACAATCCCCAAGGGTCTTCATCCAAATACACTGCTGTATTTGTATTTGACTGGGCTGGTCTGAGTGCCCAGCCCAGTAGGTCGTCTCAGAAATCCCAACAATCTCATGAAGTTGGCAGTGAAAGGGCAGAAAACAGCACTAGGTGCCAGTAGATAAGTACCACCGCACAGGTCTTGGTTATCACCACAAAAAGCCTGCCAACTACCTGCAATAGATGCACATTTGCATCAAGGGTATTTGAAGATGTTCAATTCTTTCCTTTAAGTCCCAAATTAGGACAGGCAGCTAGACGACGAGGGAGGAGATGATACCAATATTTTCGCAAGTATTGAGCACAAGATTATTCTATCATGCAGCATGCCTCCCTTTTATCCATATCCAGCTTATTTAGCTAGATTTAATAAGCTCAGTATATTGATATTCTCAAATTAGAATGATAAAAATGAAGGCAACCTGGAATGAAAGCGAGGCAGCAAGGGATTCCTGCTCTTAACCTTGTGATTCTTGATATTCATAATCTGGGTAATAAATTGACTAATTATGTTCCAATGTGGATTGCCAACATCTGCAAAATTAATCAGTTTGAAATTAGAGTGTTCCACTTAATATTGTGTCCATTGCTTTTTATTCTTTTTGCAGTGGTAAAGTTTATATATGTAAAGATTACTTTAACACATTTCCTTAAGCTCTCAAAAGAAAGCTCACCTGCCTTTATTTTCTAGAAGAGAGAGGAAAGGGTATTTTCTACATCAGTTATACAATAATGGCTCAAACTGCGTTTCCCATGTAGCCAAATAAATAGCATGCGGGACCAGTATGAAATCAGATAAATAATCTAGAGTTCTGTAAGTCCAACAGCATGCCTGTGGGAGGGGAGAAATGCACAAAAAAAAAGTGCCTTTCAAAGTATTTATATGTTCTATAAGATGCTTACGTGTTGAATTCTCAAAAAAAGGGTAGTGTGAAAACTGGGCCTCCCCAGCTGATTATAACTAATAACTCAGTTTCAGCTGCAGAAGCAGCTACAGAAGATAGGCAGATAGTGGTAAATGTAGAGCTCCTGGAGCAGCCAGCCCTGAAGTACAACATGAGCTGGGAGGAAACCAGGGGAGGAAAGGGACAGAGAGGAAATTAGTGCAATGAACACCCCCAGGTATGAGCAAATACTGCTCAGCAAACCCCTATAAAAGCGTATTGTGAACAAGCCTGAAAGCAGACACTGATCATCCTTTTTTATTCCTTAGCTAATTGGACTGCTGCACTTTAATCCTGTCTTCAAATGTCTTAAGATGTTTAACTCCAGCTCTAGAACATTTGATTTTCACTTGTGACAGTCTTAAGTTTTTATTACTTCTTAGTAGCAAGAGAGAGACAATAGCAGTGAAAAGGGAAAAAAAAGAATAGAGGAAGAAGGGGAATTTAGGAAGCAAGGGTTTTCATTTTGAAATCATGAAGCATGAGCTTTCGGGGCACGTGGGAAAGGAGCAGTATGAACGATGGGCTCTCCCATGTGCATCAGAGACATGGGACAAGAGACTTAAGGACAGGATTGCTTTGGGCACATAAGGCAGATTTTTTCAAGACTAAATATCTAACAGAATAAATTTGCCACTTTTTTGCCAGTCTCAAAGGAAAATTCCTCTTGTGGCTTCTGATTGTTGCTTTTTTTTTCCCTTTGAGTTATGAACAGCACTCCCAAACAAAGTGTAAGCCCTCACTTTAGAAAATATTGAAATGATTTGATATTCCAGCCTACAATTTTTCCCCCTCAAAGAAATTTGTCAACTTCAGCCCAAAAATCCATGAATACTTTTCCCATGAAGCCACATTTTTTTGAGTTTACTATTTGCTGAAAAGAATTTCCCCAGCTGTATTTGCAGGCTTCTGCAAGAAAGCAAATGTGCTTGAAGGGTCCGTGCACATTTGCTGAACTGATATCTTAAACACTGCTAGAGCAGCACACTGGCAGCAAGTTTCAGGCATCCTCAACACTGTGATGTGATCCAGACCACGTTCCTACCTATAATGAAAATTCCTAGGGTTAACAAATCTAGATCGGAAATATACTGAGCTAAATTTGTAGTTTTCAACTGTCTTTGAGCCTCTAAACAGTCCGTAGATTCCCTAACAAACCTCGACGGATGGGATGCTCAAAGCCTGACCCTCCACTGGAGTCAACTGGAGTGGAGAGACTGAAAAGAAGCACTTCAGAGAATTCCACATCTCACTTTCCACCCTTAAATAAGATCAAATTATCTCCCTATTGTTTGACTTAAAAACACAGGAATTTGCAAAATGTGGTGGGTGCTGTCACACGGTATTCTGAACATTCTTCTTTTCTTCCTTCAAGCTAAAAAACCCTTTGTTTTGGCTTCACTTATGTGCTCTAAGATAATGTCAGAACCTGCTAATTGTTTCAGAACCCATTCTTATTCTTCCATTACCCCAGACAAATGTCTTTATTTCATATTGCCAAAATGGATGAAGTCATATACACTTGATTTCTGTTAATATGCTATACCTGCATTTTATCTGCTAATTACAGCAAATAGAAAATCTAGACAAGCATGAATACAATAAAATAATGTCTCCTAACAGTAACTAATTAAGCCATAAAACAAGGCATGTGCTATTTATGGGATAATGTTCATAGCACTTGAACACATGAAGCAATAAGCTGTGTTTGTAGTTGATTAAATGTCAGAACGAATCTGAAGCACTTGATAATTGCTAAAAAATCATTTCCTGCAGGTATACTAATAAAATAATGAGGGAGAGCTTCGAAATGAATACAAGCGTGGATGGAAACATCCTGAGGACCCAAGGTGCAGCCAAGCAAAGGCTGGGTCCAGAGCCAATGGCCTGGCTGTGAGCAGTGGATCGGGTCAAGCAAGTGACGTTGTACACACGCCGAGCAGCTAAAAGCTATTGTGCATGTCACATCAGGGTACAAAACCCTGTAGGATATTCATATATATATATACACACACTCCTAAGCATCATTATTCATTGCAAGAGATCACGCATGCAAGAATGACATTTCATTTACTTCTGTGGATCTATAAGCAGCACTTCTTGACGATTAATATACTCACCGGCCTTCCCTGGGTCACGGGCAAGACAACTCAAGTTTCTGTGTATAAATATTAATAGAAACACTGGGGAAATGTGTAAACTGCTTGATCACGTAGGCCCGTATTTTCTGGATTCAATTTTATTTGCTCGCACACTTAAAAATCTGGGCCCTGTTGCATTGCTGCTAAGTTTTAGACTCGTTTTTGAGGATATATTAGGCACTTTCTGGCCCACGGTTGGCTGTAATCCCTCTGCTGTCATCAGGCAGCTCTATAAAGTGTCTCGAAATGGGAGAAATCTGGCTAACAGCATCTCAATGCCATATAATTATCAGACTGTAACTACCCACGCTGATTACCAGTTAAATTAAACGGGGAGTTTCGAGATGGATCTGTGTACGGACATGTGGGTGGTGCCCGCGGCTCGGCTCTGCCCGGCTCTTCGGCAGCGGGAAGCACAGGTACTGCATTTCCACCGGCAGGAACACTAAATGGGAATTCTTCAGTAGATCACAATAGAAAAGTGGGCCTCGATCCAAACAGTTTTAAGAGGAAAGGAGAAAAAAAATGTTTTTCCTAACTTGGCTTTGGTCCTCGTTTAACATCAAGGGGAGCTATTGCTGCTGGAGGCTCCGTACTGAAACTTATTGCAACTTGTTCTGCCTCCCTTCTGTTGCCTCTTGGCCAAGCACCAGTTGATTTCTGGGCTTGCAGCAGATCGATACACATTTCTGGAGAGAAAAATGAGGTCAGAGAGCCCAGCCTGGTGCTTCTGCTCGTGCAGAGGGCAGATGTTCTGACCACTGGATAGAAGAGAGCAGCAGGAAGCATGGTCACACAGTCAGCAGCTAAAAACCATGGCTTAACCATTTGAAGACCTTGAAGGATCTCCAACTGGGCTGGTATTGCACTCAAGTCACTTCTGATCTCTTCTATTTTTGTAGCTGAACTCCTCACAACTACGTAAGACTATGTATTTTTAATTTAGCCCTGTAATGAATGGCACAAATTTGTAACTGAGAATTCTAGATACCAACAACAGCATTAACCTTCCTTTTTATTTTTTTTTTTAACTAGATGAACTAGGATTCCCCAACTGGATTCTTCCAACACTTTCTGCCACCTGGCAGAGGAGGTCACCCCAAGGAACATCTCATTTTGCATATTTCTCTGAACAAAAAAATAAAATAAAGCAAAACCCAGGACCATCACTTTTCTGAACAGCAGAAAAAAACCCTAAACCACTGAGTATCAGAATCATCCCTTTTTTGTGTGTCACTCATGGATTTTTGTTTTTGTAGTAAGAGCTTCAGCACACAGATGCAGAAGGCTGTCACTACTGTGCATCAGTCCATTTGTAAGGGGATTATTTTACGGCCTCTGCTGTTATCTCAGCTCTTGTGAGAGGCAGACCAATTTCACTTAAACACCTGCAGCAGACACGTCTGTCTCCGGATTCCTAATAGGAGAGACTGAAACAGTTTGTGACAGCCTTAAAAATAAGTAGTTGGTATTCGGTAATCTCTTCCTGCAATTTTTGCACTGTGCCTTGAATACTTTCCAACTTGACTCTCTAAAGCCCGTTTTCAATGCAGTATAGACATATTCGGCAAGTTCAGCTGCCCTCGTGAGCAGACAGCGGCTTTTTTGATGTCACTTGTGCAGCTTTTCCCCTGCAAAAATCTGACTTTGTTAATAAATAGAATGCATCTAGATCAGGGCAAAGATGCTGAAGGGCTAGAGGAAGTTAGGCCACACGTCAAGCAAAGTCCTGGTCACTGCCACAAACCTTGAACCACTTTATTGAGCACTGCTGCTCTTGAAGAATGGGAAAGAGCAGTAGAAGAAAAGCACTGGTCACCCTGCCAAGGCCTTGAGAGGTCACACTTTTCCGTGCCCCTCCTCATGCCTATTTCTTGTAAATCCTAGCATGCCCAGGTAGGTTATGCTATGCTGGGTTACAGACCTCTATCAAATAATGGACAGGACGATATCATTTTGGGCACATGGAGTCTCTTCATATTTGGAAGGCATCTCGCTGTCTCTGTGCAAGCCATCAGTGCTGGAGCAGACGGAAGATATCAGAACCCAAGACTGATTGAGTGATTGAAACGAGAGAGAGATGATGAAGAGTTAAGTGTGAGTGTTTTCAGGATATATTTTGTACAAACACGGTATTATTAGTCTCAATAGCTTGTGCTCTACTACAAAAGCAGAGCCCGTGTGCCAGGCAGAGATAAAAGAAAGCAAGTTACAGGATTTTCTTTGATGGAATAAAGTGACTGTAGCTGTCAGTACACAAGTAATTCTGCTTGAAAAGGTGAGTCTGGGGATTCAATGGATCTAGTTTGACCCAGTGTATTTGGAATAAAGATATAACAGACATTACTGCTTTGGTAATTTCTAGATAAATACTAGAAAAAAATCTACCTGATACAGTGCAATTAAATACTGAGCTGGAAAAACGCAGAAGCAGAATCACAGTATTACCATTACACTTGATAGTCTGCGTGTTCAGACAATTATATTCCAAGGCACACGATGGTCATCTTTCTAGACCAAGGTGGAAGCTTCAGCCTTTGACTGCTTCTGTGGGAAAAATTGCGTTTGTTTAATCTGCTTTCAGTGTGCTGTTTCCTGGCCTTGGTCTGAATACTGACATCCTTGGGACAGGCTATGCCAGCTGAAGACAATATCTCAAAGGAGAATCATTTCCAGGACCCAGCTACAACAGCAGGGCCATCAGGTACTGACGTGGGTTGGTTTCTCGACCGACTTTGGAAGAAACTCCCATCCCTGGTCACCATGGAAAGTTCAACCATTTCCCATATGCAGGAGTCATTAGCTTGGAGCCCTGCTTCAGATTATGAATTTAGGGTTTTGAAGAACTTCTGCTGGCATAACTCGGTTTATAGCCCTATTAGTTTGGGTTGCTAAAGTGTTACACAAAATAGCAGTAGCATTCTGATAGATTTCCAAGGTGCAGAGCCATAAATTTTGACGGCATTTTATTTGACGAAAGTAAATAGTGTCATTTTCCACTTTATGAACTCCATTTGACATACACTCTGATCTTAAAAAATTTATTGCATTTGGAGAAAGGAGAAGATGGGCCGTTCGAATTCTCCATGACCAATAATTTATCAAATCTGTCTCCCATTTTTTTCTTCACATACAAAAGACTGTTCTGCTAATGTCCTCTGGTACTCATAGCTAACGGGCTATATTTGGGATATTCTATTATCTAAAATATGTGACAAATATTAAGCATTAAAGATGTCTGCTGAAAAGGCAACGTGATTTATTATTAATATGAAGAATAAATCAGATTTTCCCCTTCTGTGGCAATCCTTGTCTATTTAAAAGGGTTGCTAACATTCAAGTTTTCTCATACCTCATATTTAGTAGAGCTCCCAATGTTTCTGTCCCTGAGTTTGAGAATTTTCACCAAGCTCCCTTGGTAAAGCCTTGGGACTGGGAAGTGAATGGCAATAGCCTAATATCTATCCTTAATATCAATGCTGGAGTTTTGAGGACCATGCAGAAAAATAACATTTCAGCAGCTTTGTGGTCAAAAAGTTTGTTGGCCGTGATGCTCTGTGCAGCTCCTGCCCATGCACGAGTGCAGCTGTGAGGGCAGAACGTCCCAACATGCTGCTTGCAGGGCTAAGGGACCCACTTCTCTTTACGGACCACAGCTGGAGAAGCAGCTGTTCCCACATCTGGCTCAGCTGCAGAGGATCCCACGGGAATGGGGCCACTAATAAACGGGCGCCCTCCAAAGCTTCCTGGGACTGAAAATGAAGATGCATTAAGTCTTCAGGCTGCTGTAATTATCTTGCTCTTTATTGTTAAGGATAAAAATAAGCTAGAATACAGCTGTCATTAGAGCCCCGGCTGCTAGTTTTCTATTCTTAACGTGACTATAGACATGCAGATCCCTATACATCCATCATAAATAGGGACAGCCCCGAGGCCACAAATTCACATGCACCTCGTGAACAGATACAAGGCTGATTAGTTACAGTTTTCATTAGAGGGCAATGAGGAAAGGTCAAACCACACTCAAGAAACCTTTGAGAGGCGAGAATGATGTATTCCATGTCCATCCGAGCTGGGAAACACCATCAAGAGCAGATAAACATTTCTAGCTGGAAAGACCTAGCAATCACGTTTTGTGGAAAAAAGAGAATTTCGTCAGCAACCTGCAATCTTCCCTAAGCATCCTGCTAGAGGATACAAGGCTTTGAGGAACCTTTTATGTAGACCAATGCATGAAAGGAAAAAAAAAAAAGCTTTGGTTCGACCATACTTTTGCAAATAAATCGTCTCTATTTGCAAGGATTGGAACAGACACTTCCTATATTGTATTTAGAAACAATTAGGGTCCATCCAAACAGAGTTATCAGCTTTGGCTAAACAATTATATCGGTCCTAAAAATAAATTGCTTTTACACCCTTTTTGTCACTGATTCTTAATGGGGAAGCAAGGCCCCAAAAGAGGCACTGTCAGATGGGGAGAAGAGCTGTGGGAATCAGGCTGCTCATCCCTAATACCAAGGGCAGAAACCCAACCTGTTGACCAACTTGTTTCTGATTCTCAGTGAAATTCCTTGGATCTATCTCCTCACCAGGAACTGGAATTTGATTAATGGAGGGAAAGCAAGAAAAAGAGAGAAAACAAAAAAATCAGAGGAAAAAACTCTTCACATCATCCGCGTTAGCCATCCAACTCCAGTGTCCTGAACTGCTCTTGGGAGATGCCCACTTTGACCAGCTGAGATTCCTACAGGACTAGTTTTAGATATTCTGAGTCAGCCGAAGCCTCTGATGCCATATGGGGATTGAAAACATCATTCCTGGCCATGGTTTGAATTGTATTTCCATCTGTATTGCTAAATTAAAATAGCAGGAGGAAGGATGGAAAATGAGAGGGAGATGACATTAAGAGGATCTTTTAAAATATAGCCTGGAGTCTCACGCAAAGGCCTCACTGTCGAGATGAAATGCTTTTGTTTTTTTTACTTTATATTTTAAGAGAGAATAAAGTCTTAATTCCGGGCCTGCAATCATTGCCTTTGAGATGTTTAGAACCCTTGCTCCCTGCCACAATGTAATTATACAGCTCAGAATAATTATTTTACAGTCAATTAAGTACACTAAATGTGCATATTTAAGAAGCCTGATTTACGCGTCATCTCCAGAAAATACTACAATTCCTCTATCTAAACCAGAGAGCAACTACATTGCTAAAAGAAGCTCGGCAGCTCTGTCTCCTACTGAAGTGGAGTTTGAAACCATCCTTTTTAGGCACCTGTCTCAGAGTTTGTTCTGCCAAGTGCCTTGTCAAAACCAAAGCAGAAAGGCTCCATAAAACTTATTATTTTAATTCACAGCCCAAGCTTTCTTATGACAAAAAGAGGAACATTCTTCATTCACATAACCCGTAAGTCACAGTTCTTGTAGTAAACTAACTTTATAGCATTTGCACTCAGTTTTCGTTGACTATTGAATGATAATTTATGACAGCTCTTATTGACAGAGACAATGTAGCCGTTTCGAAGTGCTCCCCATTATGAAAGTTACACTGAACGTTACCGTAGTACTATAAAAATGATTAATATTATGGCACGTATACAAATTGTGCATCCTCTGTGGGGCAAAGTCTATTCAGTCTATGGAATAATTCATCTGCTTGCAAGGTGGAGAAAGGTATCAATCTGCACCACCTGCATCTTCCCTCCCCGTGCATGTTCCTGCACAACCGAGATAGAAGACATCTGAATCACTTATCAGTAGGACAAGAACGAGCCAAAACAATCACAAAACAATAAAATAATAAAGGACTATACGGCATCAGCTAGAGTCCAGGCATTAGGTAAGGGCAAAATCATTTAGCCCAGTGGAGGACCCAGATCTCCAGCTGTTTCTCCAAGCATGCGTGAAGAGAGAGAAAAATGGGGGGAAAAAAAAAAAAAAGGAAAAAAAATAGAACCCAGTGCAAAAGGCCACCAGGTGTTTGGGACTTTTCTATTTATCCAGCCTAAAGGTCCCTTAGCAGCACCTGGTGCTTCAGCACTGAAGGGCGAGGACAGAGCTGCGTTGTGCAGGAGGATGGGGAAGGAGTGGGTAACTGCAAAGGGTGGTCTGGGATCATGGTCTGTGCTTGGTCCCAAGAAATTGCTCTCCAGTTTCTCGGCTTCATTAGACATTTATAAAACTATGGATGTCACTGTGCCAAGGAAGCCAGGGCTGTGTGAGAGGATGCTGTTGCTCTTGGCTTCATTGGGGCAGATCCAGCTCCTATGTCCAAAATATCCTACTTCCAGGATAGCTGAAAAGCTCTCCCACTTTTTAGCAAACCATTCCTTTTCTTCATTTCTGTACCAAGCGGATTTAAGGCATATTCCTGAAGCAACCCGGGATGTTTCTGAGTTTTATCAGGACCCAGCAGCCCCGTAGGAAAAGTATTCACTGTGATGAATTGTGTGGGGGACGAAGGAAGAAGACAAATGTGCACAGACACCGTCGAGGCCTTTGTGGTAGAAAAAGTTAATGATGTGCTTGGAGTTCCCTGATAACTCTGTCGGATGGTTCATTAGTGGGAAAAAATCTTCCCATCCAACACCATGCCAATGTGGGTGTTGAGTCCTTCGTATTTGAAAATACCAAGGGAGAGCAGTTTTGTTTTCTGGGGCCCAAATGAAGCATTGCAGCACAGTCTCTCTGGTTTGACGTTTATAAATATGGTCGTTATTCCTAGGCACGAGCAAGGTGCAGGGGCTGGTGCAGCAATTCGGGCTGGTTTGCGGGAGCACCAATTCAATGGGCTGTCTGTACAAATAGAGCCTTCTTCAGCTAATGAATGAGGCAAACGGGATGAGCAGGCAACTCACTGGACTTCAAACATTCCAATTACGTGTAGGTTTTTTAACATAATTTAATTTTAATGCTGGGATAGGGCTTGAATCCAGCTGCTCAAAGAGAGAGCTCCCAAATTTGAGAAAAAGAAGGAGAGTGGTGGCAAGCCTAGTCCTGATTCAGGTGTCAGATTATTTCTACATCCTTCTAAATGTAGGGAATATATTAGTGGAATTTCACAGAGGTTGCTGAGGGCTCTCCATGAACCCCAGAGGCCCAAACATTTTTGCTTTGAGTGGAGAGGCTATTTTTGCTGGGTAACATTAATTCCGTACTCAAATGTAATGAAATTCTTCTAGCTAACCTTGAAATAAACCCAGATTGATTAATTCTGGCAGGCAACACTGAAATCAACACCCTGCTGTGGGAGGAGTGGGAGCTGGGGCTAGGGCAGAAGGTGAAGAAGACCCTCTGTCTTAAGCTTGAAATATTATTTCCCTTCTCTAGTGAAGAGTTGGAAATCATAAAAATACAAACTGTGGCTAATTGATCAGCAAGACAAAGAGTGGCCTGACCTTTTAGCCAAGCACAACATCTTTTGTAAAACTTGTACTTTTGAACACTACCAGTTGCTCAAGAATAGCCATTTTTCTCCTGCCTACCTTTGAGATTTCCATAGAAGAAGGCAGTGCATTCATTTTTCAGTGCAATTTTTGCAGAGCTGATGCATCTTTTTTTAAGGCAATAGGGCCTGATTCAGACTGCGTCAGAGTGATCCTTCTTTTTGCACAAGACTCTGCAACTTGCTCTGTCGTAAACAGACCTTATGTGTAAACATCATTATTCAAAATTTGCTGTTTGATATTCACCTACAAAAACGCAGCAGCAAAATAAAAAGAGAGGGGAAAAAAAAAGAGCGAAACACATAATTTCAATCTGCATTCGAAATCCAAAGACTCTGCAGAAAACAAAACAAAGCAAAGCAAAGCCGAGGGAGCCTCTGACAATTATTTCAGTTCCACACACCAAATTATGTAAAGGCTTGAGAAGTTTGCAGAACCGAAAACTTGGAATCTGAAAAATGCTAGAAGTACGAGCGCCGGTGGAACACACTCCCTGCTCTCCCCCTATAAGTATGACTTTTTAACTAAACAATTACAGACTATTTTTTTCCCCACGGGACACCTGCCTCCTCCGGAGCCCAGGAGGAACAGCGTCTGTGGATGAATCAGGCTTGTGGAGTGCAGGAGACGACTGGTTTTTGTGGGTTTGCCGCCTCCCGTTTGATCAAAACCTTGCCAAGAAAACCCTGGCAAATCTGTATTTTTTTTTTAAATTGCTCCAGCAGATGGTTATTATTCAGCTTATGGGGGAGGCGCTGGGGGAGTTGTTTAGGAATCCAGAACTTTTGTGTGTGTGCATGTCATCAAATTAATAAAGAAGACTCTCTCTCTCAAAGGAGAGCTTGATTTGATCGGATGTACCGTGAGGGCCTCAAGATGGGCCTGGAAATAGCCACGTGACGCCGGTATCTGCTGTTTTTCAGGCCGGGCTTTCCCCTTGCTGTCATTACCTCGCCTTGGCTGGTTGCTATTAGCAATACGGGATATGCTGGCGAGGCAATGGCAAGAGGTGAGGGCTGGGACAGAAAAATTTAGGATGGTCACAGCAGCGACCCACCTAGACCATTTCTAACCTTTCTTTGACAAAAAGAGGCCCCGAGCACATTCCTGGGATTGGCCAAGCTGTTGAGTCCAGAGGAGAACACTCAAGTGTGTTGTTCTTCAGATGGGGAAACCAGTCAGGAACCGATGTCTAGATCTGCACAGAAAACCTCCCTGCTGAGAATTTCCCCAATGTTAGGTCTATTTTTCTTCTGCTCTTTTATTTTTCTTCTGCTCTTTTATTTCAGTATTTCTCCTTATTCAGAAATCCTTTTCTTTTTTTAATTGAAAGAGGTAAAAGACTCAAGAAAGGTCAGGAAGCTGGTTTGGAAAAACCTGGAAATGTGTGTGCAGGGGAAAAGCTGCAGTTGTTTTATTGCTCTGAGAAAGTTGTTCGCATGCACATCCATCACTCGTACTGATTTCTTTTAGGAGTTCAAACGTGGCATGTTCTATTTGCAGTCTTTGATGAAGCAAATTTGCTTGGCTAAGGCTGAACTAAAAATATGAATTAAGAAATAAAAGCACTGCAGCAGAAGTGGCCAGCGATACCTAGGGAATATCCAGCACATCCTCCTAATGGCTTCTGATGGCGCTGAGTGTTACCCACATGCCCACACAAGCAAAGCACGCAATATTTCTGTATTTCTGCACACAAAACGACCGAGCCTTCAAACGAATGCATTGCCGTGTGCTTGCATCTTTATTCAGTTACTCGGCTAGTAGCATGAGAGCACTGTTTAGCTTGGCTCAGTGAGCAGGAGCCAGCGATGTTGAATGTCTTTGCAACTTCGACAGATTTGTTTTCAGGCGGGCTTTGTCTGTCTTGTCTGGATAATTTGTAGGCTCTTTGAGCCACCGAGGCCCTCTTTCTCTCGGTCCGACTCTGAGCGACAGAACCAGGGGCAGATTCATCTCGTCTTCTGCAGGGATTTGTGCAGAGCCTGTTGTACCGTCCTTGAGCGTGGTAGGAGCATCTTGGTTCTCCAATGCCACAGAAAAATATTATTAACAAGAATTAATTTCTAGGCAAGGGGTGTATTCGGTAAGGAAGCAGGGCCCAGTTGTGGATGCTGAATGCTGCCAATATATGGTCCAGCATCTTCAACCTTAAGCAGTAAATTTGAGTAAGTGTGTGTGTGCACCGGGGGCCTTAAAAGCACTCATCATTGGCATGGCATGGCACTGACGTCAATAGAAGATTCCCCCCGGAGTTCAGATAGCTGATACTGGCCAACACTAAGTGCTTTTGAAAATCCCAGCCTTATAATCCATTTATTTGGATGAATCCATTTCCTTTGAAAATGAAAAACTAAACAGGAATTTTAAAGGCGAAATGCTCCTGTCATCGCAATGTTGCACCCTTCCCTAACATCACCCAGCCCCAAGAGGATGTTAACGCTTAGACAACGCACTGAACGCCTTGGCATGGTGATGAACATTGAATGTGTCGGCAAATGGGCAGGCAACAAACACAGAGCAGTTGTTGCAATTGAGGCTTTGAGCCGGCCATCAAGACAAATCCATGCTCGTAGCTGTTACCCCATGGGAAGTTTAATATCGGTGCAAACAGGACAGAATATCACTTTTTGAAGTCTTATCTGGGTGATTCTCAACCACTGTTTACCTTCTTTTGAAGAATAAAGGTATACATTGATGCAGACAAGATAGGTACATGGATTCCCAGGGCTGACAGGCATTCCAGAAAGCTGCTTCTTTGAACATATGAAGAAAATTGTAGTTTTTATATACATGGAAAATGCTTATTCTGCCCTCATCATCTATTATTCCATGGCAGAAGAGTATAGGGACAAATAGGAAGCAGAGGAAAAGCTGTTTCTGGACATCCACAGGTGTCTGTTTGAAGCAGGAGGTGATGCAGGAGGCCGAGATGAGTAAAAGGGTGCGATTCGCGTGCTAAGACCCACCACAACAGAGGGGCAATAGAAAATCAACCTAAGATGGAGAGCAGAGAAATGTGTTTGGTGAGGGGAAAATAGCTGCCAGCTGGAGACTTTCAGAGAGAGTTTTAAATATTGCTGAGCCGACATCGCTCAGGAGCTAACCGAATCTTCTGGGCATAAAATTTCATTGCGCACATTGCATTAAAGTGCTGCAGCTGTCTGCAAGGGTGGCAAAGTTTCCCGTGTAGACTTCTCCGTTACACCCATCCCCGTGTTATCCGGCGAGTTTGTGCATAAGTTAATCTGACATCCATCTCCCGGGTTCCTTCTCCTTCCAATGGGACAACAGTACGTGCGTTATTAGCAGCTAAATTTTATATCCCCTTGGCTTTTACTCCTATTGTGCCTTCCTTATTAGATCATGGGCAAACTCAAAACTAGCTAGGAAGTAATGTTTTTCCTTTATAAATCTCTTAACCAAGAGGAATTTATTTTGTTTTCACAGTCAATTTCATTTGAAATATGTGCGACTTTTATCATAAATCTGGTGTATTTTGATTAAAAATATAATTAGCGTAAGTTTCCATTTAAGTGAAAAGCTATTTTTTTCACAGAAAAAAAAATGACATAACTCTTAAACCAGATTGAATAAAAATGAGTTTCTCACTGTAATACAGACCTACCACAGCACTTGTCACTCTGAAGGGTATCAGCCTTTGCAAGCAGGTGTTGCTGGAAAGTAGTTTGGCAAATCTCTTAAGAGCACACAAAAGGCAATGTATGGGTTAAGGCTGCAGAGATTATCTTCCAAGCGATATAAAGCAGGATATTTTAATATGGAAATATTGCTTAAGTTGGAATGTGACATAGGAACGAGCTTTTTTACTTGACTGAAGGTGAATTCTAATTTTACATTTGTTTCAAATGCCAAGCTCCATTTTCTGCCTTTGAGTAGTATAAAGAAGGTTCATAGATGAGCTCTGGTAAGAATGTTCTCCGGTCCTTTGGAAAAGCCCCAAATCTTGGTAATTTTCAGCTTAAAAAATCTTTTGAAAGGATTGATACCAATCAAATGCCCTTGAGAAAAACAGAAGAGTTTAAAAAAAAAAAAAAAAGTTTTTTTGGATGTCCATGGTAGATGAATGGTAAAGCACTGATAAGTATTTTCTCTTTTTTTTTTTTACCTTCTTCTGTGTCTGAGAAAATTTCTCAAGAATTTTAGAGCTGGGAAGTTTGAAGAGGCCCGTTAATTCAGTGCTCGGCTTTTCTGTGCCTTCCATACGCAGCTGCAGAGCATAATTGTGTCAAAAATATTAACATGAGGCACTGATTTAGTTAGAGGGATGCTGCAGGAACTGATGAAAGCACCCTCCCCTGGGGAAAAAAGTAAAAATTGAGGATGTTGTATGTAATGTCCTTATGTTATAGGGTTCAATCCCCAACCCTCTGAAGAACATAGCTTTGTCTATAGTTGGGAATTAGACATCTAAATACCCCTTGAGAGCCAGAACAAGAGTGCAAATGTATTTAGGGAGCTGGTTGTGTATGCTGTGTTGCCCAGTAGGGTCTCTAATTGGGATAACTCACCTAACTGCAGCTGCTTTTAAGAAACACCCATTTCAATAGGCCACACTCGTTATAGCAGCAGTGGCATTGGGACTTGGTGAACACTTTCCTGTTGAAAGTCTCTCATTCAAATATGTATCATATGGCCTGTATAATAACAAATACTGCGGATTTGTTCATTGTAGCATAGGCTGAATTAAGGGAATGGGAGGCACGGTGCAATGCCTGGGTTTCCTTTTTCTCATAACTGTTGATTTGCAAACGCTAAACAACATAACCCTGAATAAAACCACATTAAAATGGGCTATGTATCGCGTGTGATATAAATAATGTGACAAGATGAGACAATACTTTGCCATTTCAACAATTTGGGAACGATTTCAATAGAAGAGTAGCATATTGCCACCCACACCCTCTATTTTCCCTTCTTTTATTTTTTGAAGTTGGGTACAGGCTGGTGATTATGGAGATATTGTTTGTGTTTCCATAACACAAAGCCAGAGAGCAAGCGAGCTTGTATTGATGCAAAGGGTTTAGCACCTTGGGAATCTCACACTTCTCACCACCAACCTTGCAAATGTGTTGCAGAATTTGTGCAAACATATCTCATTGGAGCTTCTGGAAACCTGAGAGAATAGGAAGATCAAATGAAATGGATCTTATAAAAAATAAACTTGATTACAAAAGACAGCAGCAGCTTTCCAAGAAAGTAGTCTAGGCAGGTCTTCAAACTTGAGACTAAGGTTCTGTTAACCCTGGCTGAAAAGTGCAGAAACAGGGTGATTTCCTATCACAGCATCTCATATATGTCCTAAGTGAAGTGGGATGGCATGGGAAAGATCCACATCCCAATGTTGCTTGCTGGAGATTGCATTTTCCTCTTAAAGCAATAGCTTTCCATGCTGTGAGAGGGAAATAGTAATATAAATAAATAATAATAATACAGGACAAAGACAACCTTAGGATAGGTATGTCCTTTTAGCTGAACTAAAGGAGCTTGAGTAGGGATGACTACCTCATCTACTCAATAGTTCAGGTCCTCATTCTTTTTCTTTATATCATGACTCTTTCTGTATTTTCTTCTTCATACATTACAGCTCTGGTTTTCTATTTTCCTGTATTTTATTTTATTTTATTTTATTTTAGTATCAGAAAACATGAGGATTGGTTAATTGTGCTAGCATTTGTAGAACAATTTATATGCCTGACAATTTATAGTAAACTCTGATAGCGAGGCAGCAGGAGCACAACGGATCAAAATCACACGAGAGACATTGTCAGTCATTTATGCCCAGCAGCTGTACCCGTTTCTTCATCATCTTCAGTTCCAGTGATGGTCCACGTGGGCTGAGCTCTTTCTATTCCAGAGCAAAGAGCTCATGTGGGTCTTGCTTGTTTTTCCCACTTGGAATGCGAATCTGAGCAACATCCTCAGTATCCTCTTCTTTCCCGATTTTCCCTGCTGTCTCCAGCCCCACGCATAGCTTCCCTGGAAGAAACGCTTCACTGCGAGGCCCAATTTACCTCTTGCCAGCTCCAATGATTCACTTCTGCCTTGAAGAATTCAAGTCTTTTTGGCTCAACTTCTTCACGTACCCACGGAAGTTTTATTTGTCAATATAAATAACTCAAACCTTTTAAAATCCTGCTAAACTCTTTTCCTCAATGATTTCCCGCCGCATTGAATTCCATGGGCTGATAATGTGCTACTTAAAGAAGCTTTCCCTTCTGTTCATTTCACATTTACTGCCTGCCAATTTCATCAACTCTTCTCTCGTAATTGTGTTATGGGGCTGGGACCGACTGCGGAGGAGTACCAGATCTCTTTGCACTAAACTAGATGTTATTTTGGATGGCCCTCTTTACACTCCTGCTTTCTAAACTAAATAGCCTTGCCCATTTTAATCTCATCCAATATTTTAATCTCCCTTCCATTCCCTCATCCCCTGTCCACATAAATCTGTACTGTCTGGGGCACATTGGAGCTAAGACTACCCTGAATGCAGTAGTGAGGGAGAGTTTCACCAACTTATAAATCCCTAGTCCTGTGACAATGTTTTCTTTAGCTGCCAATTTTCTTCTCATGCCAATTTTAATTATTTTGGAATGTCCAATCATTTCCATCTTTTAAAATCCCATCAGCAATTCAGCCTACTGACAATGACTGCTAGATTCGCTTCCAGAAATCATCTGGATAATTTAGATCCCAGGAATATATAAAAAATATTTAAGCTTTTTCTAGCTCCTCGTATCACTTCACATTCATCTAATATAAATTATAGGTGACACCTGCCTGCACCGTTGGTTATTTTTTAGTCCTGTTTGGGCTCAGATATTCGGTAGTCTAGTCGCTCTTGTGGCAACTAAAGTGCCCAGTGATGAGAAACTTGGCACTTCCCTTCCCTTCCTTTCCCTTCCCTTGTAGACCAGTGACAAGACTGGGTCTCCGTTGACAAAGTATCTCAGACCCGCTTTGCTTTTTTGGGTTTTATGTTTGTTTTCAGACTTGGCACTTGGGTCAAGTTTACCAAAACTTTTCATGAGGATTCTTTGAAACTGTAAAAAAAAAAAAAATTGTTTGATTTCGATGTCCAGGGGGACGATGACTGGTAAGATCAAACATGCACAAAATAGCTGAGTTTGCTGCATTTCTGCCTTAATCTGAGCGAACCATGGATGTAGTTATGTTTCTTTTTCAGATTTTGAACTCATTGGAGTTGGAATTTGAATTTGAAAGATTGTCTGGCAGGCGCTTATGAATCAAAACTAAATCTAATGGTCAAACGAAGAAGAAAAGTGATATAAAACTCTCTGTCTCTGTATTTTCTGCAGTGTCTGTTACCATAGTATCTAAACAATTATGGTATCTTAAAACCTGCAGCTGGTGTTGGCTTTCAGAATATTTCTAAATTATTTAGTGAAAAAAAAACTTTGGATTTTATATTAACAAAATTAACATACTTTCAAGCCATTCCTATTAACACCCACCTACTTTTTTATTTTTTTTCTCTTTTTCAGCAGATTTTTGTACAAAACTGATAGTGTTTTCTAGCCAACAAAACAAGAAGCATTGTGGATGTAGCCAGTTTTCACTCTGGGGTCGCAGGCACTATTGCGTGGATTGCATCGAATATAACCTCACCAGGTTGTTCAAAGTCCTTTTAATTGTCTGAGGCGCTCATTAGTGCCATATTCACTGCTAATGAACTAGAGTGCCATGTTGTGTTAGCAGCTTGATCACTGATAATGAGATAAACTGGCGAAGTTTGCTAGTGGTTGCAATTTGAGCACCTTTAGTTGTCACCACCATTCGGAGCTTTGTCCAACTGACAAGACCAGGAGGTCTACGGTTATCGAAAAGAAAAAAAAATAATGTTTTTCTTTGTCATTAATTTAAGCAAGGATGCTTAGGTTGCCTTAGTTGTCACAAATTAAGGGAAATTCAATAGTCATATTTCATCTGGATAGAGACTACCGTACACCAGTCCCAGCTCACACCTCTGTATTAGTTTTTGTAGCAGAACTGGCCTAACACACCTGAGAGGAAGCTCACCCTCTCCTGGATCCACAGGAATCCATAGGAATCCATAGGACCACCATGGAGCATCTTCATGCCAACAGAGCAGGGAAGGAGGCACGTAGATCTCATCCTGTGGAAGAACTCCAGGCATGTCCAGAGGGCAGTTCCCGTCTGCCAGGACCGTTTTAGGTGCAATGAACGTTACCAGGTCCACCCTCTCCACCTCTCAGGCTACCTGGAGCACACATAAAATGTAGAGCAACACTCAGAAGCTCAAAGCAGCCGCTTAATTGGACTCTCACATGCATTAACTTGCATGCGCCTTCTTATGGATGGACGCCTGCCTCTCAACATTGCAACAACACAGGACCATTGCAAGACCTGGGTATCACATTTCTCATAATGGAATATGTTTCAGCAAGCACAGCAGAATGCCCTTCATCCCCCTATATATGCGGATCTGAACCCCAGAATGAGGGAATGCAAGTGACTGAGGAAAACCAGAAGCACTCAGAGATCAGAGAGAGAAAATTCCCCCAAAAACAGTCAACTCTTGTCTCTTCAGTTCTTATCCCCAAGGGAAATCTGTGAAATTCTTTCAAAATAAGTCTCTGGAAAATAAAAAAAAATCTCAGCACTATTGGACAGTATGGATTCAGTAGTGAGATACAGGTTTTATGGCACATTACACCTTCTTTTGTCCACATCCTGTGATTCCTGCAGGTCCAACTGATGATAAATTGCCCATCTCTCTCCCCAGGAGATACCTGTCTTATCACTGCTCCCGCTGCAAGTGTCATTCCCCTGTTCCAGAGGCACCAGCTGCCTTTTCTCTCCAACGATCCAACTGATTAACAAATTCGGAGCGATTGTTCTCAGCTTGTGTTTAACTCCAAAGATTTCTGCTTCCCTTTCAAGCCTGAAGAAGGGCTCGTGTGCTTAGAAGCTTGTCTGCTTTGCCTATATCAGTAATTAAAAAAAAAAAAAAAATCCTCCCTCTCCTTCAAATCCTGCCTAGCTTAAGAAAGATACCTACATTTTCAGACAGGCTCAGTTAAATAAGGTAAATCTCCTGTGGTAAAAGACTCGAGGTTTTTATTCTGCTTGGAAGCGTAATGAAAAAGAGAGAAAATAAAAAAAGGTCCATTCTGTCCTTTGAAGTAAGGATATCCAAACCCAGCATCTTACATCAGAAGTTGAAACTAGGTGCAGAGACAGATACAGAGCCGATGTTTACAGCAATACTGCTCCAGAAAGGCTAAAGGAGATGATAAAATTCCCTAATATTTGTCTCCTGCTGGCTTAAATGCATTTCATAAGCCACACCATGCCACGCTTAAACGATGCAATTTGTCAAATGCGAGCCTTGTCACAGCTCAAATGTATGCAAAAGGTACGCAATGAATGTACAAAGTGCACGGAAAGTTAACTACGATAAACACTCACACCATTTATATGCTTTAAAAACACTATCAGTTGTAATTCGTAAGAAAATCGTTTCCTTCTCTTCTTGAGCGTTCCTGATGCGAAAATAGTTTGGTAAGTTGGTTAAAGTACTAGATGGCCTATATTCTTAAAAGGAGTAAATATATATCTATATATATTTTCCTGCCCATTGCCCTTTTTTCCTTTTTTTTAATCCAATTTACTCTTTCTTTTCTACGGTTTGTCTAGTGTCTGGTCCAAACTCCGAGTTGCTCAGCTTGATGCTGTGGTTAATGGCTAGAGAAGCCGTATTTTGATGGTGTTTTGATTCTCCATGCATTTGGTAGCTGACAGCAGTGAGTACACTCAACCACATCGAGGGCCAGGAGACACCACTGTGCTCAAGCAGGATTTCTCCAAATCCTTCGTGCTTTTGCTGTCTCTCTTTCCCTCTGCTGGGTTATTAGCTTGAACGAGCTGTTGGTAGGTGCAGAGCAGGCCACTGCTTATTGCTGCCTCCATCCATTTATCTTCTGCATTTGAATAAACTTTGCGGGGAGAGAATGCAAAACTAAATCCCAGCAGTTGCAGCTTAAGTCACTTGTACCTACCACAGTCTGCCCTTTCTTAATGTAGCTGCACTCGCTGTGAGGGAATTAGGTTAAATTTGCAACAGGGAGTGCGCACTGTTGCATCCACAGGCCTCACAGCCTTGGACATAGAATTGAAATTGAAATACTTTTGCATAAGCTGCTAAATCTAAGTGCATGCCCATTTTCTTTCCCATCTCCTGCATCAACCACTCTCATGAGAGTAGAACAGCATTAATTGGGAACGCAATGAGTGTTGTGAGTTGGCAGCATCCGAGTCCGGAACATGGAAAAGATGAGCAACGTAGAAACCCTCCTGCCCTTAAATATGGTGAGACTTAAAACATCCCTGAACTGTGCCCTGCGCCAGCTGATGGCTGGGATGAATCAGCGTAACCAGATGGCAGGGAGGGAGCCGAGCGATGAGGCAGGAGGCTGCATTTCCCAAGCTGAAGAAGGGATGTCAAATAGCCGCTAAATAAGAAATAAATAAGTAGATAAATAAGTAATGGAAACTGAGGTCAAGTGAGGAAGAGTGTTTTTGTTTAGAAACATCCCCAGGCGTATAATACAAACACACCCAATGTTTCCCCAACGCTGGGCTCGTATGCGCTTTGCAGCAGCCGGTCCAACACACTGGGTATAAAAATACCCTGCACTGTGAAGCACTCGGTGTCCTGTGCCTGCAAGCAGCATGACAGGAACATGTGGAGAGGGGTTACCTCCAGCGTGCTGGCAAAGCCAAGGGGTTTTGTGGCCCACGGGGATCTTTGCATTTGGGGAGGAAACTCCATCTCATTTCAGACGTGGGACTCATAAATCCACATTGTGTCGAGACGGCAGTGTTACCTTGCTGTTACCGGTGTCACTTTGCAGAGAAAGCCTTGATGCGCTTCTTCTTCTCTGCAATTTCACTGGGTCTTTATGACGCACCTTGCACCACATCAACTCGCCTGAACGGGAGTGGGACAGCCCCGATTTTGCCTCTTCCAAGACAGGGAACATGTGTGTGACAGTCCTGCTCGTCTCACACACATCATGACAAGCAACAGCATTCACCCCCTTTCTATCAGAACCCAAGAAGGTTATTTTGTTGTATATATAATAACAAATATAATAATGTGTGTGTGCCTATATATATGTTTATACTAGCATAGATGGCACAGAAATATTTTCCCGTGTCCAAAACTTAACTTTGTCCTCTCAGACCTTGATTTCTTTTCTCAAACCAAGAGCAAATTCCTGTTTTGTTTCAAGGCTGCTGCATGCCTACATAGGTTTCTATGTATGTTAGCCAAAATCTACACAAAAGAAGCACAAGGTGTTTGAATTGCTTCAATCGCCAAAATCTCCCCATTGGAGGCAGGGTGATAGATCCTATGGACCTCTGAAACATGAAGGAATATTTTGGATATGCTGGAGCTGGGGTGGCATTTGGGGGAAGCCCCATGCGTTCAGTGCCTATACATCCTGTGCGTGGCATTGGCTGCTATAGGGGTCAAGGTAATTTGGCATTAGGTCTCTTCCTCATCCGGTGGCTGTGCTGCAGCAAAGCCACTGGAGCGCCCACCCCAGCTGTACCCCATTTAAAATACCACAGAAGAGGTATTTCTGTGGAGATTTTATGCCAAATACTTTTTCTAAGCATATCTCCTGCTTCTTCATTCTGTGCACGAGCTGGCAATTAACAGAAATCAATGATTGCATTGAAACTGTGAGAACTGAGATGTGTGGAAAGACCTATTGATACTATTCTGCTGGTGTTCTTAGGGAGATCAGTAAATGATTCCATCTTTCTTTCTTTCTTTTCTTTCCTTTCTTTTTCTCTTTCTTTCTTTCTTTCTTTTTTCTTTCCTTTCTTCTTCTCTTCCTTCCTTCCTTCCTTCCTTCCTTCCTTCCTTCCTTCCTTCCTTCCTTCCTTCCTTCCTTCCTTCCT
>JAUBNY010000186.1:346740-359097 GCA_032275445.1 Crypturellus soui
CACAAGCTTCCAAGCAGGGAGATTTCAGCCGCCTCTGAGGAGGGTCATGATTTTCTGTTGCCACTAATGACAAACCCGCATGCCATTCAGACTCCCCTTGTGCAAACCTACCTTCTAATTTAGGTGACTCATTTAGTCGTCTTCTTTGGCCCAATGTAGCGGGCACAGAAAGCTGTTCGCTTGGCTCTCCAACACAGCGCTGTTGAACCACAAGCACTTCAGTACTGTTGCTGCTGGCCTTTCCAGGCAGTTTTCTTTTTAGAGACAGTAAGTGTCACAAAATAAGCACTTGTTCTGTCCAGAAAGAGGGAAAACAGCCTGCAGGACTGCTGGTCAACAAGGAGAGAGGAGAGCTGGACAGCGCAGAGCTGCTGCAGAGCTTGGCGAGGTGAAGGGACCCTGGAAGAGAAAGCCGCACTTGGGCCTCTCATTTTGCTTCCCGGCTCCTAATTTTTCCCTCTTCGCTTGCTGACCATCTGAAGTAGCTGGTGCCACAGAACAGCAGGAAGAGCGGCTGATGCGTGGGCAGCGGGGACGGAGCAGACGGAGGGGTCAGGAGCCGGCTGTGGTGGAGATCTCGTCTCGCTCTGTTCCCACCCTGCCTCAGAGCCGAACGCCAAGCGTGTGTGTGTGTTAACATCCCCGAGCTAATTATCTCTTGGCACCATGAAAGAAACAGTTTCCAACCTCATGTTGAACTGGGTGGATTTACCACAACCATGCAGTTCGTATCAGACAAAAGAGAAAATTCAAACCAGAAAATTCAAGCCAGGAGAATGGAGAGCGCTTAGAAAACTGAATTTCAGCGGGGCTTGGTGAAGGCAGGGCCTTTTTTTTAAAGTCAGGTGTGGGTACAGAAACATGTACACCGTCGTGCTGTATTCATCAGCCAGGAGAAAATGGAACACACAGGAAGTTACACCTGAGTCATCCCATCCTGGCCCCAGGAAAAGGTGAGAAACCAAATACTTGGCCTGTCCTTAGCTTCCCTGTGCTCCAAAGTATTTTAGTAACATGAGACAAGCTCTCACACTCAGGAAAACTTCTAAAATCCTGCAAGAGGTGGCAGAAAGCTCTTGATATTGAAATGCAGCCACAGGACGCTGATATCTTTTGAACTCCCAGCAAAGAAGACTTTCTTATTATCTTTTCAGAGAGCATTAGACGTGGAGAACCTTCTAGTTGGGAGAGTTTCCCACTGGATTTTGTGGATTTCAGTCCAAAGCTAACAGCTTTTCAAGATCCTCAGAGCCTCCTCCTACACTCTCTTCTCGGTTGGCAGCCTCTACACTAGTCATATGGAACAAGGCATGGTATTTCAAAATGTTGTGGCTGGCTTGTACAGCCCTATTGACCATCTTTGGAATGAATGTTGCGGCAATATTTCATATAAATGTTGTCTAGGGGTCTTTTAAGAATTCAAAAGAATAAAGATTTTTTCCCTGGGATAGCAGTGAAGTCAGGAGAATGAGATATTTTAAAGCAATTTAGCAGAAGACTTTTTGGCAGATCAATACAGTCTTTCGCTTCATCTAGAGCTCTGGTAAGAGAAGCCAAAAAAAATGTGCAGATACCTGAGAGGTGGAATGAAGAATAATATGGAAACAATTATAAATGCTGTTCTTTGTATTAGTAGCTCATCCTTATTCAAAGAAAATATGTTCGGTTCTGGGCAATTGATCTCAAAAAGAATAATGCAGAATTATTTCAGGTTCACCAAGAATGAATAGGTGTATGGAAAAACTCTTGTAAAAAGGAAGATTGAAGTAATTGGGGCTTTGAGATTAAGAGCATGACTTTGCTGCAGTTCAAAGTAATGCTGAAACTGATATTGACCTTTATGGAGCAACATCAGCTACCGGATCAAGCAAAGTGAGACAAGAAGGCACAATATATATATAAAAAAATATGTGAAGAAGTATGAAGGTGGACCTGGAACTGTTTTATAGAGCAGGAGCTAGGAATATTGAATAGTGGCTGGTGAATCTAAGCGTAATCCCTCCCAACGAAACAAATGCTCCCATATGACAAGCGCACATAGATTATGCTTAGATGTAGATAACTCAAGGTCAGCCACTTCAGAAGAGTTAGCAAAAAATTGTCCCTCTCTATGGAGGAAGCAAATATTTCAAGCTACCAGCACACTTCTAAAAGAGCATCCAATGGGAAAGGCTTTGGTGCTCTGCTAAACACTCAAGCCTTTGACTTAATTAACACTCAAGTATTTGACTCTGTTCAGGCAGGGGAGCAAAGCCACGTTTGTTCTCCCGACTCCCCTTATTTTAATGGTCCGCTTCTCCTTCTCCTCCTGCAGTCCTTCCTCACAGCCCAAACCTCATTTTCTTCTCCAGTTCCACTCTATTCCACGTCCTCCTCTCTAACTGGACCTTCCCATGGTTGACCGGTGTCATTCCCCTCTACACAGGCAAAATCCGTAAAAGGGGCCCTGCTCAAAGCCGAGCAATCCAAGCTCCCATTTGTGTTTTGAATTACACATGTGTGTCGAATCACCACAGGCAGGAACAGAAGTGACCCCTGTCTGCACCTTTCAGGCACTGGCGAGGCCGGCTTTGATGTCAGCTTTGCAGACTCCTGCTCTCCGCATTGCACGGGGGCTCTTTCCGCCTATGGCATCAATTGGAGACAAATATCCATTTCCTACTCAGTGATCCCAAGACTATGGATGGTAGCAGGTATGTTTTACTTAGCATAATAATAATAATAATAAAAGCTTAATTTTTGCTATTTCTTGGTTTCTCTCTTGCCTCTGATCCTGCCTGTGGCAACCATTTCATCTCTTGCTTACTGCTAATTTCACAAATATGCTTTTCAGTCATAACATTTTCAAGATATTGCATCTTGTATTGCCTTTTAAAGAGATGGAAAAACAATGTGAGGAAAAAAAATCTCAGTCAAAACCAGGATGGAAGAGAAAATAGAAAGAAGACTCTACTTTCAAAAACATTGTCCAGATGAAGAGGAAATGAAGGGAATGAAAATTATGACTCAATCTAACATGCTGACCTGGGTTTCAGCGGATGGCCTTCCATCTAAGTACTGCTTATCATAGTGTAATGACATAATCTAACTTGGAGACTAACTTCACTTTGATTAGGAAGTTGAGTTAGGCGACCTCCAGAAGTCCCTTCTTCCAACCAGCCCTTTCATCATGTCCCGTAGCTGTTGCACAGACATTAGAACTGTCTGGTAATCCACTGGTTGAGAGAACAAGGGTTGTTTTTACCTGTCATCCAGTTTAACCTATTTCACTTCTCCTCCATTTCACCCTTAGCTCTGCAATCTGAGTCTTCTCAGAGATTACAGCAGGATCATTCTACTAGGCACTGACTGGAATGTGCTTCAGTTTAATATAGATTTTTCCTTACCCTATCTGCAGAATTTTGGGAGATTGACAGCAATACTTCTTTTTTTTTTTTTTAAACTCAGGATGAGTATCAAATATGGTAAGTTATGAGCAAACTGTATACCTGGATCATAACAGGAAAAATCAGTGCTGCTGTCATTGCTGCTATAGATCAATGGGCCTGACAAAAATATAAATTCATAAACCAGGAGGAATGAAAATGTTACTAACATTACTTAGGGCTAACTGTATTCCAGCATAGATGGAAAGAAAAGAACCAGACTCCTGAGTCATTGACGCTGAACTGTTTTCTTAAAAGAAAAGAAAAAACAACAACAAAAAAATCACACTTAAAACTCTTGATTTGCATCATTATGCATTTGATTTAGTCTAGGAGTGCCTGCAGTTCATGAATGCTACATAATCAGGGACAACATTTTGTTTTTTGCTTTTTTTAAAGCAAGTTCTGTGTTAGAATCAGGTGATTGATTTAATGCCAGTTTACTTGTCAGATTGCATGCTGTAACCACAGGCTGAGTAGGAGATGCATGACTAGCTTTGGCTGACTCAGAAGCTGACCATACTGAGGGAATTTGGTAGCTCGCTATTAGAAGAAAGTGACTTAAAAAAGTCTTGTCCAAATTTTTCCTCAAGTCTTAAGTAAACACCTGTACTTACGGTTCTGTCTGTAAAACAGTTTTGTGAGCACACTCCCCATCCGATCAAATTGTACATCCACTTCCACAAAGATGTCGGTTCTGCTTTTTATTACTTATTGTTAAAAATATCATGGTTTTTGACAATGAATTCCAAGGGTTAGTGAAGTTTTTTTTTAAAAAAAAGCCAAACTCTAAACAAACAAACAAAAATCCCATAAACTCTTTCTTCCCTCCTCCCCAGCTATGTAAAAAGATGCAAAAATAATTGCTTGGCATTTTTCTGACATTTCTTCTGGTTTGGGAGGTATGAGCAACGAGACCTCCTGATTTTCCTATTTATAGCTTTATCTAAGTCCTTTATGTAACTTCTGAGCTCTGTTAATTAAACGGGCAGTCTTCTCCCTTCTAATGATCTACTCGGCATCTCTCGCTGTGTTGATGGTTCGAAAACGCGCTTGCTTTTTTGGAAACCCACTTGAGGGCAAGTCCTGTTACCCGAGGTGCAGAGGCAGTCAGGGGTGTCAAGAGTAGGGTTTTTCTGCCACCGTTAGGGTGGGAGGTGAACTGCAATGAACTGCATCCCCAAGCAGCGTTGGGAAGGGGGTGCTCCTTGGGAAACCAGACGGAGAGGGACTAAAGAAGCACTTTCTGCCAGAGCAGGAGGTTTCATGGTCAGAATGAGAGGGCCATGAGCCCTCTTGCCCTGCAGTTTAGGACAAGGCACAAGGGTATTGATCCAGCTGGCATAGCAATGGGTACAGTGATGAGCGAAAACTTGCTGCCTTCTAAGAAATTCGGTGAGGAGACCCTATTTGCTCCCAGCTGGAATCAGCAAGGGGAATTAGAGCCCGTTATCAGCTGGGGTTCCCAATGCAGCCTGCACCCGAGTTCATGGTTTGTCCACACAGAGCAATAAAACCTGCTGCAAATAAAAAAAAAAACTGGCTGCACAGAGTGTGAGCCCATCAGCAGCCTCCTCACTGGCAACAAAATCCATGAGCTCATGAGCCAGGGCCCCATCTCCAAGGATCAAGGTGCCCAGCATCCAAAATGCTTTTCAGAACCAGCTGAATCATCAACTGCCTTGCCCTTTTCCAAAGAAAGGGGGGAATTGCTACTCGACTGCAAAACATAAATCTCAAAGAAAATAAAATGTTTTGGGTTAAGTGTCTTTAAAGACTCTGAAAAGGTTTAAGGAATTATTGGCCCGAGAAAAGCTATGCATTATACTATGCATACAGTCTTTTACAAAACAGGCATGTAGAAACATGTATGTTTCCTATTTTTTCTTCTTCACAGACTTATTTGTGTGCAGGTTTATGTAGGGAAGGGTTCACAGATATAAGAGGGGTAGATCAGACAGGCTAATTTCATAAGGGGAGTGGAGTGGTTGGGGAAGATCTGTCCCGTGAACCTTGATGTTGAATGACCTACGTGATTTATAGGGCAAGTTGGTTTAAAGAAAAGTCATTTCCCTTTTCCTTATACAGTATCTAAACAACTGCCGGTAGAAATGTCACATTATTAGAATTGATTTTTTTTTGTAAATTTGTGTTATATACTTGCTTTCATTGCAGCAGAAAGTTTGTTTTGATTTTTCCCTCAGGCTGATTACTAGCATTTTCTCAGAAATCGGTATAGATGGGCCTCCCGATTCTGAGATTTGCAGTCAATAAGATATGAAGTAATCTTCATATCTCCTCAAAACTTTAAACCTTCTTATTTCCCTAACGGATCAGGGAAATGCTCCTTCACTCTAGCACAGTGCAAGAGAAGCTAGATCAGAACAAGGGTCCATTTCCTGGTGTTTTCTGGGAGCAGTATTTTCTGGGATGTAAGATAAGGTGATAGGGTGAACTTGTATGTCACATATATCCATCTCACTAAGTGCTTCCTCCATAGCAGTAGATCAGACTAGGAAATCTGAGTCCCACTTGTGACACAACTGCTTATCAGTTCTGGGCAAGTCCCCTTGCACTAGTTGCCCTATCTGTAAAATGCTGAGGATGGTACCTCTTCTTTTGGAAAAGATTCCTGAGATCTGCTGAAAAATACCGGCATGCACACCCAAAGTAAGGATATCATGGATGAAGTGTTTCCCTTTGCTGCACTGCCCATCTCTAGCAGACTCCCTGTCTCTATTCTACTTGGCTCCCTGTCTGTCTCCATTTAAATCTAATCTGAAAAAAATACTTCTCTTATTTTTCTCTCTCTCCTATGTTTCCCTTCCTTCTGGCTATTTACTCATTGTTTATCTCTGTAATTGTATTATTGAGCAGTTCTACAGATTTCTTAAAGAATAATTAAACTGCTATGCTGTATCTAAAGTCTTTCTTGTACCACATATTGAATGAACCTTATACCTTTATTATCCCATGAGAGCAAGTCTATCCATGCTAGAGTCAACAACTAAAATTGGACCTCACTTTTCTCTTCAAACCTGCTGCATTCTGCATAGCTTTGCCATTGCAGGAAGAAAATACACAACAATCCCTCAAGTCCTGTGTTATTTCACAGGATGGTGCGCAGATTCCTAGTGCAATCAGGGAATTACATCTGCATGTCCCACTGACAAGGCTTGAGTCATTTTCCTCTGCAAAGACATTTTTACTGGGCTTTGTTCTAGCTCTATCCACTAGATAGGAAAGGTAATAGAGAGAAGTTCTTCTTGGCAGAAAATGTTAAGAGGGGAAAAGTGGCAACACGAAACTATCTCAGCATAATTACTTTCCCAGAACATAATAATAGACTATGGAATACAGTCTGTTTTCAGCTTGCTTCCTTTCAGATATGTATATTCTGCTTTTGGAAGCTATCCAGTTTTTAGGAATAGCTTTCAAAACAGAAAGGGATTTTTTGGTGGGGGGGGATTTTCTTTTATGAAGTTTATTTCAGGGCTTTCAGTGCTGTAGCTATATAAAAATAAATAAATAAAGCTCAAAATGTGCATGAATGTCAGGATTGGAAAAATGCCACCGAAATTTCTCCCCACAAGTAAAATAAAATTTTAAAAAGTGGTTTATAATTGAAGGAGAAATTCTTCCACCCCACACTCAAATGGGATAAAAAAAAAACCCTTCAAAATACAAAATTAGTGCAGTTTCTGATTCACAGGAAGGAATGCAATCAAAAATTCATTTACTTTACCTCGAGTGAACTAGATGGCTCTCTTTATAGGTTTCTGTTCATCTGAGCTAGCAATGCCAGCAGCACATCTGAATCAACTCTGAGGTCAGCTTGCCATGCTTCAAGTTCTGCAAAATAGCCCTGAATAAAAAAAAAAAATTGGAAGTTGGAAAAAAACTTTCAAGACCTTCTAAACTTGTAGAAGTTGGGCTATATTCCTAGGCAAAAACAAAAAAGGAAATGCTCTTCCATTTTAAATTCTCATGGATTAGTGCGGTTCTGAAGAACTAATCCAAAATGATCAGGGAATTTGTTTTGCCCTCTTGGGCACAATGTAGGTTGAATATAGCAGATAATGTATTTCCATACGTCATTTCTGATACTGTAGCTACCCACTGCTTGTAGGAACGTATCTGGCTCCCAAATCTTTTGGGCTTCAAATTCAATCCTAGAATACATCCAAGGAGGAAATGGCATTACACCAGGGTAGAATTCTTCCCATTCAGCTAAAGGTATCTGATAATTTAAGCTATGGATCAATACAGGCTGATTTTTTGCTGATTAAGAAGAAGGACATTAAGATTGCTTTATCTTTTTATCATTTGGGCTGTATGGAAAGAGGATATTGCTTCCAAGGGGAAGAGGAGGGAAAGATGCATGAGAAGACATATCCCAAATTTGGACAAGATAAAATAAAAAGTACAAATTCAGTAGTAAAACTTTTCCAAAGAATCAGGATGTCTGTCCTCCACACCCCGTTTTCACCCACCACCAGGCAATAAATATCGAAGGGGAAACTTCAGGAGGCTGAGCCCTGACTTCCAACTCCCTCATGCGCCTCGTTCCCTCTATCCCTGAAAACTAAGCGCAGAGAAAATCCATGCAATGGCTTTCCAACAGTTTGTGCACAGAAAAGGAAATAGAAAGGATCAGGCATGCAGCTGGGGACCTGCCAATTTCTATTATTTCTTCTGGATAGCCAGTTTTGTTCAGCACAACGGCCATTTTCCCAGCGAAAAAAAAAAAATCCTAGTTTTGTTAAGAGGATATTTGCCACAGGAGAGTGTCATCCGGGGTGGAAACACCCCTCAAACATGGTCACTTTTCGTTTAGAACTGTAAGTCCAGAGCCTTCATAAACATTCTTCATAAACATTCATAAACATTCTTCCCATTTTTCCCCTCAGAAAATAGCAAATATTTGCTATTGAGTTATTTCTTAAAACACTGTGAAACAAGCTTCGGAAAAGAAAACAGTACATTTTATACAAGCCACTAAGTAATAGAGCCTATCATGAAAAATAAAAAAAAAATAGAGATCCAAAAAATAAAGCAGCAAAGGAAATGTTAAGATATGGTGCTTCATTTTCTAGATACTGCTGTCTCAAATTACTGTTCCACTAGGTGGTATATTTAGAAACCTTGAGATGGAGCCCGGTCCTGGTGGTCCTTGTCGTACAGACTCATATCGCAAAGACTCCGGATTCCTGCTGGATGGCCTGTATGGTCATGATGATCCAGCCTTGGCAATGCTGAAGCTGCTCAGAGCATCTTCTTCGCCCTTGCTGCAGAAATCGTAGTGGATTTTGCTGCCATCAGTTGGTGTTCTCGTGTGGGACTACTGATTGCACGTGATTTCCTGCATTTTCCAGAAGAATTTCTGTAAAAGATCCCAACAGTTTCCCAGTTTGGACAAGATTTGCTAGAACTAGGAGTTCTAGGTTTTTTTTTCTTTATCTTGCCTGCAAAACTGACATTTTGTGCTCCAAAAAGGAGCAGCTTATACATTCGCATAGCTTATACATTCTCTACGTGTTTATCCCAGAGAAAGGCTCTATTCATTATGTTTTGGTAGCTCTTATCCAGGTACAACGATTGCGTTGGGCAAATACACTCTATCTAAAGCCACAAAAGCAGCAAGAGTAGTTGCATTTTCTGCAATAATTATGACTTGTTTTGGTCCCCGTTATGGAGGCACAGAAAGGAAGCTCAGTAATCTGTCCTCCTCCTGAGTTCATTTAGGAAGGTCAGTTTCCTCACAGTAGTCTTCATTAACTTTTGATAGAAGAACTCAAAAGTGGTGTATAGAAATTCGTCAAATAGACGCTCACGAAAACCCCTTCTCATCTATTTTTCTATTGTTCAAATGTGGATTAGAGGAGACTTGGCATATTGATGAGTCTAGTTGAGAGCTGGCTCTTGAGACCTGCAGTAAAATTCTTGCAAGAAATGCTTTTGTTGGTCCTCAAATGTATCACCCAGCAACTTTATCGATATATCCATTGTAAGACTTTTCACATCCTCATGTTGTAGTGCTAATGACCAGACACATTCCTCAGGTTCTGCAAATGTCTTGTTAACACCATTCCTTCTTATTTCATCACCAATACAGACAGATGGCTTGGTATGGTTTCAGCAGGGATCAGATTCTGCCCCATCCTTTAACTAAAGTTTCCTTGTTTGTTTTTCGTAATGATCCGTCTGATGCCGCCATGCACTAGGAATGTGACTCTGAGATTTGCTGGTTCTTTTCCAGTGTCCAACTTTCTGCTTCAAGCAACAATTTACATGTTTCCAAATAACTTCTCATCTGCTTTCAGAATGACTTCATTTCCCATGTATTTACAACCTGTTTCTTTCTGTAGGTGTCTTGGAGGAAAAAAACCCTTCTACTTAGTTATCTGAGCAGCAAATTTCTGATGGAGAGTCTGACTATCAGAATCATACATGTAAACATTGTACACTGCTTTTGCTATTCCCTATGCTTTTAAACAAAGCCAGTAATAACTGGTTGACTCATCTATAGCATTTCCAGTTAGGCTGCAGCATCTGCTTGGTCCTTGCACATACCAGGTATCTGAATGAGTTAAGTTTAAGTTATGAGGTTGTACTGTGTGTCTCTCTTGTCTCAGACAAACCCTTCAGTGCTCAGTGGTGAGATAGCTACTGACATTTACTTGTCTTGGATTCTTCCAAAGGAGTTTATAGTGTCAAAGTGGAAATTATTTCTATGTTGATCTGAGAAATGTTTCGTATATAATGTTGTGGATGGCTTACACTGATGCTGCTTTATTGATGCAATTCGATTGCAAACCAGGGAGGCACTCGATGGCATATTTATGCATATATATCACAAACTGATATCAGATTGGCATTAGGTTATTTGGAGGATATGTGAATTACATTTTTGGGGGTTGCTTATTTGGCAAAGTGTCTGTTAGATTTTCTTCTGCTGTCTCTTTTTGCTGTCTCTTATTGCCTCTTCCTCCTCAGTGCACATTTAAAGGGAATATAAGAGCCAGCCTAGTCCTCTTAATAGTAAATAAAACCAAAGGAAGCAGAGCTGTCTGAGAATCAGATTGCCAGCAGCTAACAGTCCATCAACTGGACCATACAGAGCAAGGGAGGACCCCAAGGACAAGCCTAGAAAGTTGATAGTATCTCTGTGGTTTCCTTTCCTGTAACTTCATCAACTGTTGGATATGTATTTTATATCTGGAATGTTGTCAATCAATGTTTTTATTTCCTTTTCCATTAATCTGATTTGAGGTAAAATGAAGTAAAGGAGATTGTTCGTCCTTAAAACACTCCTTGTTTATGGAGTGGCAATCCCTAAAACAGTGGTTCCAAGGCTCAGTTCAAAACTACTAGATCAAATACATTTACCCAGGATACCCAAAAGCAATGATGCCAACCTCCTCTCCCCGGAATATTAATCTTTTTGGCAATGCTTATTACCCTTTCAGCTGAATAGGTGTTCACCTCAGTTCTGTTTAACTAAGCAGTTAGCAAAACGCACGTTCCTTGAGGCAAATATATTCTCCCATCTGGCAAACTGCACAGGCTTGCTTGAAAGCCTGCATAGCTCAGGGTAGAAAACAACTCTCCCGGTGACAGGAGCAAGCCAAACAAGGACAGGAGTGGGCTGAGTGCCTCCAGGATCCCACAGCATCATATTTACTTACTGCTTTACTGCTTTAGGTTTGTGGGTAGCACCCTGTGCCAAGGCCCTCACCTTCAGTGGACCTGGACCGTGTACTGCGTGGGATGTCAACAGGAGTTGCTCAAAGGATAACGTTTCAGTCAGCAGTTCACTTCCACTGATACTCTGAGGATTTTAGCAAAGCAAGAATAAAAAAAAAAAACAAACAAAAAAAACCACAAAAAATACTTGTATTTTCAAGAGGAAGTAAAAAAAAAAAAAAATACTTGACAAACCAGAGTCTCTAAACAGTCTGTTCAAGGGATATATAAGGCAGTTTGCCATGTTTCCTAGATAACTATAGTAATTGGAAGTTATGCATACAGCATTAACTATCCATTTGCAGAGCGAATGGAAAGCATGCCTTGACAGGAGCCTGTCTAGAAAACAGCTTTTGAAAAACTATTCAGAAAGCCAGTGGCTATTTCATGTACAGAGATGAAGCACAATGTATGGAAGGCGTCTTGGTTTGGGTTTTTTCCTTTTCCTTTCTTCTTCTTCTTTTTCCCTTTCTTTTCTTTCTCCCCTCCCACTTCGGATGCAGAATACGCCTTATGAACTGTCACATGGAGCTGAGCACAACGTGTTAGGGGTTGACTTGCCATTTCAGAAATCTGCTTGCTCAGAGCGCATCGCTAAATAGCTTTTTTGCATTTTGTTTGTTCTGTGGAGGACAGAGAGCATTTCAGTGACCGTAGGGGTCTTGTTGCTCTTTAGTGCACTTGCATCGAAAGACAGAGACTTCTCTGTATGTTCAAACAACCCCTTGGTGCTGTGCTGTTCTGTACCCTGCAACAGGAAGCCTCTGTCGGTAAGTTAAGGAGGGGTGTCCATCCGACTGACAGCCTTAAAAGACTGTATTTAGTAACCGTGATGAAAAAAAAAAAAAAAACACAAAGCAACAAGTGAGGGGGAATAGATTAGATCATAAAACTGAAGGATATTAATTGAGTGTACATAGTGCACAGCAAACAAAGGGATTTTTCATGCAGAACATTTGCTAAAGGTCTTGAATTCTGTTTAGTGAAGAAGTATTCCTGCAAAAACTGAATGCCTCCAATTGTATTATACACGCAGAAGCAAAAACTGAGTACGCTGTAGAACAGGTCAGAAATAATAGTTGTTGTTTTTCCTCACTGAAAATTTTAAAAAGACCAAAGCCATTATTTTAAGAGCTGTTCTAGACTGTACCTCAAAAGAAAGGATGTCTTGGAAAACTGAAACCAT
>JAUBNY010000186.1:359197-377283 GCA_032275445.1 Crypturellus soui
GGCCCTGCGTGTGCAGGGGGGTTGGACTAGATGACCTCTCGAGGTCCCTTCCAACCTTAGGCATTCTATGATTCTATTCTATGATTCTATGATTTCCTCTCTCATTGTTTTCACCAGGTCCTCTCCCTTGCTCCAACCTCCTTCAATGAACACTCATCCTTAGGCCTGTCAATATTTATCAACTATTATTGGCCAAAAAGTAAAGAGTGAAGGAAAACCAGAATATGGTTATTTTGCAGGAACATATCCTTTCCCTCTTCATTTTACCATTTACCACTAAAATAAGAAAGATTAAAGAAAACCTTTCCACAACAGTTTTGTTGAAAAGAGCAAACGTCCAGCTATCCTGTCAGATGGACTGCACTCTCTCCAAGGGTTCAACAAGTCAACTTTTAGTGGCAATAAAAAGGAAGAGAGCAAGCAAAATGGGATCTTTGCTTCACTGGAGTATTGGCTTTCTGAAGTCCAGACAGCAAGAGTTCATGCCTTCAGTGAATAATTTCCCAGGAGATAAATGTTTTAACAATAACCCGAAAACTCCTCCTGCTGTAAATTTCCAATGTATGGACAATATCTTTCAATATCTTTCTTATATTTTAGAGTCCAGTGAGTAGACCACATAGAGGAAGTCTTTTCCAGCACAGACACGTGCCCATCTTTTCAAGACCTGATGACCTCAATATGTCTTTTCATGTTGCCTCTCGTGGCACAGGAGATACCTGCCTGCAGCTCATCTGGTGGCACAGGACTGCCACCCCGTGTCATCTCTGGTGACAAGGGAAACCCTCCTGCAAGGGTAGGGCAGCTCTGTGGGGTTGTCTCTCCTTTGCCATGGCTGGCAGGTATGTCTAAATGCAAGTCATTGCCCTTTAGTGTAGTCCTGCTCTGCATGAGTAAGGACGGTAAATAAAAGATGTAAGAATGAGGAAAATCCTATCTGCGGGTCTATTTTACAGAAAGGATTTTCGTAATTTCATAAAAGAAGGCAGAGAGGAGAGTTGGAAAGAATACTTTCTTTTTGAGTAACGTTTCTGAATTGCTGGTGCCCACAGAACTACAATAGATGGTGTCTACAGCTGGACACCATGGTGGGAATATGAGGAACCAAGCGCTGGTTTCTGACCTCTCCATCCTCTCCACAACACCTCTGGGCATTGCTCCCCAGGAGATGGGTTTTCCACTCAACCTTGAAGCATCCAGAGACATGCTCCATCCTCCTCTTTAGGGAAGGCAGACACTCATGGAAGCAGGATTTCTCCCTTCATTGGGTAACATTGAACCAAGCAATTCCCCAAGGGACGCTCTCCATTTCCATACCGTGTTCCTCAGGAGGATGCGATGGGCTGGACAGAGAGGTGAGCGAGGAGATGCAAGCCCACCTAAGACCTGCTGGGTATTTATTCATTTCTCTGCTCAATAACCCTGAAAAAGTCATTTAACCCCTTGGTTCCTTTGGATAACATTTGGAAGTTAACCTTACCGGCCAAGCAGATACTCATGTTCATGGAGTATGGAGACGACGAGATGACAAGTATTATTTCTGGAGTTCAAGTATGTCGTATGTTCAAAACGTAAACTATCTTGCTAATCTTGTGTCTAATCGTGGAGCTTTAGAGAGGATTTTCAGCTTCATTTGCATTACTTCACACACAAACTGCAAAGACAAATATCACAAAGAGAAACCGCTTGTGTCAAAAGAAATTGGATGGCCAAACTGAATACAAGGACATTTTCACAAGACATAACAAGTGCTGGGTTCATAGCAACCAGCACACTAAATAAATAAAGACAAAACCTCCCCCGCAGAACCTGGAAACAAGTCTGTATAGATATTTTATGCAAGGGTCTGAGTTGTTATTTCTCCAGGATTAGTTGTTGTGTTCCTGGGACTATTTCAGTGCTGTTTGTCCTGTGGTTATGGAATAGGAAATTCCTCTAAATCCAGCTGAAGAAGTGGCTATTTATACTGTATGCGTGGCTCCTATGGGGCAATGGTAATACTCTCTCCTTGGGTGATGTTTATGAACATTTTATTAGTATTTTATTTGTGGTTAATGGATGTTCCACCAAACTTTTTCTATGTGTTAATGAGCATTTGCTAAATTTTTAATTCCAATGGCTGCAAACTGATACATTGTTTCTAATAAAACCTTTCAAAAATTGCCTTTTTATCTTTCATAAGCCTTCCAATAAATTTTAACATACACCAGGGGAAAAGCACTCTAAAGAAAATCCTGTGTTTTTCCCATAAAATAGCGACTTTTCATCTTTCACAGTGATCCTCTTAGGGGAGAATTGCTACCCTCCTCCTATAGAATTACTTGCCTTCCTATAAGAAATATTTCAGAAGCTTAAACCAATAGTCCGTGTTGCCATGTGAGCTCCTATCTGAGGACACATGGGCCTGGCTACTATTGGTGCCCCAGGTGCTCCACAGGTGGCTGTATGTCCCAAGGGATTTGCAGAATTTTAAACACGGGGGATTGAAAGAAAAGCAGAGTGTTTACACAGGGTAAATTGTAGTCATTCAGTTTAGCTCCTTTGGCAGCTTTCTGGAACTGGTGACATCTCTTTACAAGTGCTGTAAGGAATAATCTACCTGGAAATTCTCCTCTTGGGAACAGCCTGGCAATAGATGCCTACGAGGTGTAAAACATCTGCTGCACGTTCTGCTGTCCTAAGGGAATTATCTTTGGGAAAGGTAACTTTTCCTTACTTTGCAAAATAGAGAAGAAAATGCACATAGTGTGTTGAGAAGGGCTGACAAGGAGGGAAAAACGCCAAAGGATTGTTTGCCAGTTCATCAAAGTACTTTTTCGTGATACTGAACTGAGATATGAGGAGGGTCGAGCCTAGGGTAGGATGGCACTAAATCTTCTCATGCCTTGAGCAAGTCCAAAATAAATTTGTGAGGCATTAGAAAAAGATATAAGACCAATATGCTGCCACAGAATATCATTCCAATACACTGCCATAAAATTCACAGGCCTTCCTCGCGAAATGTGTTTTTAAATAATGTTTTAATATACTGCGGCTTGTAAATTTGATACCACCTGAAGAATCTAGGTTTTCTCTATGCCAAAACAGATTTATATTTTTCTCTTCGCCTTGAATTTAAATATCACTATAGAAAAATGACAAACATTACTCATATGCGGGATCACAGCAGAAGGCTGATGCCAAAGATAGTATCAACCTTATCTTAGCACCACTGGCACAAATCTAAACTGATGCAAAGATCTATTGCGAATGATGTTACATCTGCGATTTTCATCAGGATTAACTACAACCATGCTGCTCTTCCTCTCTCCATTTCCATGGATCTATATGTTCCAAACATGGCAACAGAGATGAAATTGTTGCTTTGCCTGGTTGTAGCCCAACGTGTTTTCCTCAAAGTTATATTACTTAATCCAGGAAGGAGAAGAGCCCAATAGCACACAGGGTAACCATTTCCTTCCCAAAAATCTCTTTTTTCTCTTTGCAGACAGATGCCTCTCAAGAATAACTCAACTTTCAGTATTTACTAATGGTAACTCAGGAAAAACTACTGATAGGATTGTTCCTCCATCCCCCAAATTTTATCTGAGCTTGAAAATGCCTGCAAAAGAATCAAAACTTGACAGCACGGAATAAGAATCAGGAAAGGCATCTGTAATACTTTCAGCTAATAGCTCCTATAATGACCACAATTGAAGATCTCCCATCCAAGTAAATGCATTTAATTATACACTCCCTGGCTGAGACAACCTGTGTTTAAAGGATGTTGGACAAAAGAAACTCCCGTCTGTGTGTGCATCATATACACAAACCTGAGCACACACAAGCAGCAGTTTCCTTTCCCTTTCCTCTTCCCTTTTCACTTCCCATCTCCCCCTCAAAAGTAATTTTTTTTTTTTTGCTTCTGAAACAAACTATTTTCAAGACTTTCTCAGCAGATTGAGGTCCTTGTGTCAAAGTGAATTTTAAAGTACTACTGGTTTAGATAGCTCTGACCTTATCAAAGTGTTGTTTGATCCTCTCCATTGTGAAATCTTTAATACGTAACAACAAAATCAGCTTTTCTCCTTCCCTTGTGCAGCCTCCACCTCTTTCCCAAGCTGTAATGTAGTTCTGAGAGATTATCATGGATAGAAAAATGAGTTCCTAGAGGCAGAATAGAAGAATAATTATTTTTCTCCATCAGCAATCACTAATTACATAGCCCTGTTTGTTACCATCTCTTGTGCTTAGGCCACTTGAATTGATGGGGCTCTTGGTCCCATCTTCGTTGGGGTTATGAACATGGAACCAGGGGGCCTGTGACTGGGAAGGTTTGACCTCTCATGGGAAAAGCAGAGCATTTTAGTCCTTCCATCAGCCCCTTCCCCCTCACAGGGGCATTTTCATCCAGGAACTATAAGCAGTAGGTTCTAATACTGCTTTTGATGAATTAACCTACCGTACACTACTAGAGGATGCAAGAGCTGCTTTGGCAAGACGAGTGCAGAAAAAACACATGTTTGTGGAAAAAACGAATCCATGTAGAGGACCTCTAGCTGCTTTTCCTTAGGATTTCTACCATGGACTTGTGTGCCAATGGTCATGGCAGGAAGAATATGTGAAAAAAAAGACTCCAATCCCAGCAGGACAAGTAACAACTAACCTCTGACAGGCTCTTAGTTTCCCTATTTTTCAGCTGTGTGATCTGCTGCTATTTCCATATTTCTGAGCACAAAAAAACAATTCCTCACAGCCTCAGCCATGCCTTCAGCTCGCTACTTTAAATCTCCTTGTCTCTGTGCGCAGTAGCTGGCTACTGCTTTGTTTCATCTGGGCTCCTTACTCTGTTCCTGTTTGTTTCTCTCCTGCATCCCTTGGGAAAAGTACAACATAGTCCTGCCTAGCTCCGTATGTCTTTTCTAATGTTAATGTTGGTATTACTGGAAGAAGTCAACGTTATCCCTATCTTTCTTCTCTGCAGGGAATCAGAATTCATGTCTTTCCATAGCATATTTCAACACTGTATTTTTCATTCTGGAAATGGATGTGTTTGAGATTCAGCTGGTAACCCTGTCAGAGCATAGCGTGATGATTCTGATATCACTTTAAAAGCTGTGAGCTCAAATACATAGAATTCCAGTTCCTATCACAGTAATCCTGATTTTTATCTTAATACATTCCGTGTATTAATGGCTTAGATTGTACTTGCCAAATAACCTTTGGAATTTCTTTTAGTGAATTCTTGATTATATATTTATACTTTCTCTATATATATGCATATCCATATATATGCATATGTATATATATGGATAGATACGTATATTTAAAGTTCCATCCCTAAAGATCCCTTTTATCGGCAGACTACATTCTGCACGTCAGAAATAGAGCCTGCAGACTATGATAAACAGTAGTAAAGATACAGGAAGAACCTTGTATATGAAAAAATACATGTTCAGATTGAAACATATGGGCAAATAGGATTTTCTTGAGTGTGTAGTAGCAACAGTCTGGATGTGTAATACTTTAATACATGTGGCAGGAGCTAAATTTTGTTGTCTAGAGTGACTCTGTTACTACTGTTGTTTCTGTTTCCGAGCTCAGGAAAGGAGGCTGGGAAGGGGGAAGAATAAAGAAGTGTAAAGAAGATACAAAAAATAACACTATTCTGCATGACGGGCTGCTTTATTTTAATTTTAGTACTGCTCTCCCACAGGATTGGAAAATCCAAGGGATCTCCTGCCTATCTGTCCCCGCTGCCTCCAAAGAGCGGCTTCCATGGGGGTAAATTAGGACAGGGGAAAGAGGCCCAAAAGCAAAGCTGGTTTTGGCTAGCAGGAGCAGCCAGCTCCTCAATCTCCTTTACCATGAGGAGAGCTCAGTGAGTAAATCTGACCAGAGCAGCATCTTCAATCGAGCGTAGAGGATGCAGGAGAGGCAGCAGTATCGCCGCGGCTGCCTCCTGCATCCTCTACGCCCGATTGAAGACGCCACTCTGCAAGCTCCCGACAGACCTTAAATCCAAGGAGAACTATCCCCCTTGTCCCCGCTTCCCTCTAACGCACGCAGACACGAGAGGACAGTTGACAACACTGTCGCCCCACAGTTAATTGCTGCTCTCCATGGGGAAAGCTGAGCACGTTTCTGCAGCCGTAAGTCGGAGCTGACACCCGCCATCTGGCTCCCGCTCCCGTCCCGGGCGATGGCACATGCCCGCGATTAATCGTTCCGAGGCCGTTTCTATTTTTCATTAGCCCCTGCTCTCCAACAGATGGTTTGAAACAAAACTATTCAATAATACATACCCAGGCAAGTGAGGGCTGCGAGAAGGGCTGGAACTAAGAAAGGGAACTGTGGACTTCACTGTCATGTAGACGTTAATATTTCTGTTCCTTTGGGTCGCAATGTTTTGGTAAATCTCGTGAGGTCCCACGTGGCTGTAGTGTATGTGCCAGCCAGAAGGCCTCTGCTTGCGTTAATCTGAATTCTGCCCTCCTTTTTTGAATAGGAACCTGAATTCATTCCTTACTCGACATCTCCACTTCCTTCATTTTGACAGACCCCTTCTCAGCCTGCTTAAAGCCCTGCTTCCACTTTCCATACAATCACATATGTAAACAGAGGTGATGGGAAGCTTTCGCCTTTAAAAATACTGTTGATATTTTCACAGAGCAAACTACAGGAAAATATTTTCACAGGCTTCTTCTCCTTTCCCAGCTACAATCCCTGCTATTTTCACCAGCCTTATTTATAAACCACAGGTGCTTTTGCTACGATGTTCCTTCATAAACCAAAATGCAAATCAACTGAAAACGTAGGGAAAATTATGACATAGTTAAATTGAAGGTAACATGTATTTCTCGATGCAACGGCAGATGCCTAATTAGATGCCATCACTCTGGGAGTGAATTTTGGAACACCAGTAGTGGCACCTGTACTTCTGTACCCCATTTTTGAGTAAGAAATACAAGTTTCTGACTGTAGGAGCAGATGAGACAATTGCAGGTACCAGTTCCTCTCTGAACCCGCAATTCAGGGCTCAGATAAAAAGATTCAAGAGCAAATTTTGCCATGATGTGTGAACACTTTGCCTATTTAAAAAGACTGGGAACTTGTCTACTACAATAGAGTGCAAAATAAGGTACAAAGATAGTTGAGCTTGTACTCATTGTGGCTCGAAAGCAGGGTACTCGCATAGCCATGGCTCTGCAGCTGAGCAAAAATGCATGTTTTCTAACACGTGAGCCTGGTTAAAAGCACAAGGGCCATCTAGCCCAGTTCTCATCGGGTGCACTGTTGGTCACTGCTGAAATTTAGGTCAGCAGATGTAAAAAGGACAGGCAAGGAGTGATTCTTGTGAGGCCCTGGTGATGCTGGTGATGTGCTGCCTTGTTTCTGGCATTTGATCCATTCTCTATGCATAGGACTGCCCTGCCACACTGTCCTGTATTTCCTGAAGATGCTTATTGTTACTTCTGGTTATTGCTTGCTTTTCCCTTCTGTGTCTTCCAAATTTTGCTTGCACTGTGTTCAGTACAAGAGAAACAAGTTTTTCAGCAGGATCTGATGAAAAACTGTCCTTTGCAGAAGCTTCCATTCTAGTTCTTTAGCTAGGTGTGCCATTGCTTCCTTCTCCTCCGCTACTAGTCCAGCTGGGATCCAGGGAAACACATTGCGTTCTTTGCAGCACAGAAGAGAGAAATTAATTTTCTGCTACAGGAATCAAAATTATTGGTGCAGAAAAGCCATTTAAGTACTGTCCCCCTCTCCATTGTGCAGAAGGAGTGGTTAGTGCAAACACAAATGCTATTGGTTTTGTTCTTTCTATTAAAGATTCATGCCTTTAGATTGTGGCTGGGTGACTTACAAGGTTTTCCAGAAGGTGGGAAGGGTAAGAGAAGTGGAAATGCCCTGGGCTGCTGGGACTGGAGAGCAGCGTTGGCTGCTCTCTTTGCTGTGTAAATTCTTTTTCTTTAAGGAGAGAAAGGTAGGTCTATAGTTGCCTCCTACTGTAAGCTCAAGAGGCAAGGCAGAACCCATGCTAGGACCAGCAAATACACTTGTGTGCCTCCTGGAAGAAGGAGCTACAAAGACAGTTATCCACAGTTAACATGAACACATTGAGTGCATTGGCACTCTACAGAATTTACATGGTCAAAGTACTTGGAGGAAGCCTTTGTCCTTCTTTTTGATACGTTCAGGTTTAGGCTTGAAGATCTAGAGGTAGCCTCCAGCCCATCGGTTCACTAAACTGCTAGTTACTGGGAGTTAGGTAGGTACATCAAGATAAAGACTGAGAAAGGAGTTGCAAGATATATTTTAAAGGTCCATTCTGAGAATTCAGGGGAAAAAAATATATGCTTTGCCCTCTGTTTGGACTACTGGATCTCTGAAACTCTTGTGAGGCACTGCCTAATGCCTCTTCTGCTCAAAGGCAGTGCGCTCCAGTTCGTGGAGTTCTGTTCTCAAAAAAGTGACTAAGCTGAACTAGATGGTACCACTTCTCGATGTCCTCCAAGTGGCATCGAAACCTTTGAAAACAGCCACCCAAACGAGCAAGTGCCCGCTCCTGCTTTGATCTGTTTTAACCGTGGCTTTCTTGTCTGTATCCGTAACGATATTTGCACTTGCTTGGAGCCTCCTGGTCTCTATGACAACAACGCCAGCACTCTGTGTCACCGTGGTGCCTCCTGCTGATGCGCCTGCCCCACCTAGGGGGTGGCGAACCTGCCTTCTAATGAGCACATTTCTTCCTTGAGGAGGGATGAAGGTGGCCGCGATGGGCGAGCTGTCCTTGCGCGCTTGAGATGCGCCTCATTATCACACTGTGAGGGACGGATGAGTCACCTCTACAAGACACGCAGGAAGTGATTCATGCTGCTTTAGAAACAACTTCTGCTCGGCTCCCCATGCTTTCTCGGAAAACCGGTGTCTTCCCCATCTCGTGGAAGTGTGACAGTACAGGTGCACGCTGATACCACAGCTCCTTCCCGAGACGTAACACCGGGTGACTGTTGATGCTGTTTGAAGGCTCTCCATCTTCTCGTGCTAGCAGGAGGCATATGGCACTTCCAGGGGAGGCTGTCATACAGAAAACACGCTCAGGAACTCTTCTGTGCCTCTGGCACCAGCAAAACCCAGTGTTGGGCTCTTAAAAGCAGAGTTCTTTTGGAATGAGAATCGATGAAAGAGTGGGGAAAGAGAGGATGATGGTTGGTCTGGAAAAACAATCCAATAGGCTTTAAAAAAATGGAAATGATAAAGTCTAAATTTTGAAGAGGAGGCAGTCGTGATAATTGTCTTCAAATATGTAAAAGACTAACGCAAAGAGGACAAGAGTAGACTGTTCTTTGTTCGCTAGGTGTGGAACAGGCAGTAATTACTGTAAGAAAAAATTTCCTTGAATATGAACAGAAACTTTAATTCTGACACACTGACACACAGAAATAGGCTGTGGAGCGTGGGGGAAGAACACAGAAGGCTTTTAAGTTGATATTAGACATACATCTGTTCTAAGACAGCAACAGGGACCTGGATAGGCTGGAAAAATGGACAAACTAGGCTGAGGAGCCACTACATGGGCTGAAAACAGCACACCTAAAAGGTGCTGAGGGCTTGACCAAGGAGGGAGCTTGAATGAAACTGCAATGTGTAGGGTGGTTGGATCTATGACGATCTCAGGTTTTCCTCTTCTCTGCTTTGCATTATTTAGAGGATCGACTGGATTCAGCATTATTTTCCAAGCACTTTGCAAGGTGCTTTTTATCCGACCTTGTCTTAGCTGGGGGAGAAAAGGCAGTCTGAGGTTTTGAGTCATTTGATCTGCACAGCAGTGCCTCTCACTGAGGATGGCTTTACAATCTATGAAACGGGGGCCCATAACCATTTTTTTAGGTATAAAAAGTATTTAATATCTCTTTTTTGTCTTGTACTGCTAAGAGTGTTCCTGTCTGAAATGCCTTACCCTAATGCTTTCAGTATAAATTATACATAACAACAGAAAACAGAAAATGTTAGTTCACAGTGTCCCCATCAGAGAACTTAATCTATAACCCCAGCTTGACAGTAAATGAAATTAGTTTGTCAGATATTTTAAGTTCAGTTCAAAAGCCCTCTGTGACCAACTGAAAGATTTCTATTGATTCCCATGCACTTCGGATCACACCCTTTAAACTGCAGCACAGTCATCTAAACACATGGGACTCATTTGGGCATTTGTCTAGTGTAAGTAAAAGAAAGCAAACTATGATTTTGTTGTAAACCAGACATAAAAGGATAAAATTTGTTTGTAGCTGATCTTGAAAGAACTGGCCTGCTCAAGACTTGATATATAAAATACATCCCCATACCTGTGGAAAGGAGTCGCCAACCTGAGAACTGCTGATGATAAACAACCTCCTTGAAAATGTTATGAAGACTGAGGTCCGCCGCATGGTAAACAGCCTCCTCCAGATGATTTTGAGGGGTCTAAGTAGACAAAATGAGCAGTAAAATAAGACATATTTATATTTAACAAGCTCTTGTGAAATACGTTTTAGTTCTGTCCATTGAAGAAGTAATTTACTTTGAACATTGTGCTCTCTTTCCCCTGCCCACCAATACACACGCATGTGTTTTTTCCCTGGAGCACATTCTTGATCATCTCCAAAGGAAAACCTGTAATGAAAATCACACAGACTCCTCAGAACTGCAGAGGAGACACTTTTCTAGGCTTAGATATGCAGGGTATCTACACACACAGGAACTCTTAAGGGTGATGGAGAGCCGCATTTAACCACACATAAAGCAAAAGGAAGAGGGATCACCACTCTATGCTATGAGAGGCAAAATACCCAAGCACAGGCTACGTATAAATCCCACGCATGACAATTTTAAGATTTTTATCATTGTCAGTAACATAATTAGGGGCAAGAATTACCCCTGAATTCCGTGGGCACCAACCCCCTGTTGGTGCCCACGGAAAGGAGCAGCAACTGGGTATATATTACTGAGCATGGAATGGGACACTCAGTAAAATCAGTAATAAAAATTCCATTTTTGTGGAGATCAAACCTATTCACAAAGTTCGCAAGTTCCAAGAGGAACTTGCGGAAGAAGCAGCCAAAAAGCTTGGGAAATATTTTAATGAAAATCTAAAATATTTTGGTCCTTTCAAAATGAAAAATTGCATTTCACAATGTTTTAATCCTTTCAAAATGAAGTTTTTAAAACTTACACTTTTAAAACTGACCTTAAAACTGACTGTCCTTCATTAAAAACTGACCTTAGTTTGAAACAAACAAAAAGTCCCGGTGAATTAAATGACCTGTAAGTATAAAAATAGAGGGATTAGGGAGGTAACTCCTTGCTATCCAAAGAGTTTTTTTCAATTTTGCCAAGAGATGCCCTATTTTTTTGGTTTTGTTTTTGTGAACTGAATTAAGAGAATTAAACCCAGTTTCTGGTTAACCACTGACTGACCTGTAATACCCAGCTGCACCCACAATTTCTTTCAGGAAGATCTCCGAAGGCTGCCAACAGTTTCCCTCCTGCCCTTTCTCCCTACCATATCAGATATTATCAAGTAAAAAAGCCTCGCAAAGAAAATACTGGGCCTAACGCAAAAGCCTTTGAAGTCTGTGGGAGTCTTTTCATTGACTTCAAAGGGCTTTAGATCAGGCCCTATTACAACAGTTTAAATAATGCAGTATGCGCACAGTAAATTGGGGCCTGGCACATGGATGTTACAAAATCTTAAGTGTTGAGCGGCTCTACATAAGATTGGCTGTAATAACAACGGGCTGGAAGAACAAACCCCTGCATTTAATTAATTTGAATAAAGTTGTTAACCCTCGAGTTAATAATCTTGATGGGGCTGTTAACTTTGATGGGAGGTGTTTAGTAGGCAATCTTATTTTCCAGTAACCTTGAGTTTCCATGTGGCTGCTAATATTCTTGGAGAATAGTAGTTTTAAAAAGAATTGAGAAATTTTGGGCAGATCTTTACATGCTTATCTTCTTAATTCTACTTGCAATTCATTTCAAGTCATCACTCTCAGATTAATCATTAGTTTCAGAGGACATTCATAGAAGGAGTTGATCCTCAACGTGACTAATCTGAATAGAAATGTCACAGCATTTTGACGTATAATGTTATATAGATCTTTTTTTTACAGATTCCCAAATGTCTGTGCTCAGTTTTCAACCATTATACTTTATATTTCTCTACTGCGCTTTTCATATTTTTCAATATTATGCTTTTTTTTAGCTCTGTTTTCATTATTTCAGAAAGCGCTGTGCTATTTTCCCTTGTATCAAGTCAACACAAATTCCATGAACTCATAAAGAAGCTGTGATTAAATAATAACTGAGAGGCTCATGCAGTATTCATCAGTTCTCTGTATGTCAGGGCTAGACTACGGCACTCCCACGGATGATAACTGAGACACAGAAGGGAAATAACTTGCCCACCACAACCAGATTTACTAAGCACAGAGAAAGCAAAAGGCAGTTTCTTGACATCTAAACTGCCCCCTGATTCAGGAAAACACCTCAACCTGTGCTGTCCCATGCATGTACTTCCATTGCACTCAATCATTTTAGCACTGGATTAAGTTCTCTGATAAACCCTGAGTAAATTAAACGCACGGTTTTATGCTAGTATATGCGTTAAGTTCATTTATTGAATTGGTTTTCTGTAGTCAGCTATTGCCTGGATAAGTCCTTCTCGACTTTTCTATTTGGAAACTCTTCCTTATTTATTTTTAGTTTTCTCAGCCGTCTTCCTTTTAGCTACCAGAGCTGCAGTGATTACACTGTCTGGTTAACTCGCACATGATCCAAGAGTTTGGTAAAGAAAGCTTGACCTTTATTCTAAGTTACACAGGGAGATTCTTTCAGCTTAGACTGTAATAAAATTCTCAGCCCCTTGTGACTCTTTTTATTGCCGTTCATGATCTTTTGGGAGTCAGGTCCATGCGCTCCACAAACCCTTCCGCACTCTGTATGCCTCGCTGGACATCACACAGCTTGACTCTCCCCGGACAGAACTCTTGAGTGCTGTCCTTCCCCGTATCCTGCCTTGCTTGGATGGATATTGATTTCCCCCAAGCCTGCCCATTCTCCACTGGGAACCTGCCCTCACACGCAAGCGAGTTCAATACTTTTCCACAGCCACTGGGCTGAGTCGGTTGGCGAAAGCCACCAGCCAGGACCATGTGATATTACTCGGGCCGATGCTCCTTGCCAACCAGAGGACACGAAGGGCTTCCATGGCAGAAATGAATACAAATCATTCACTTTCAGATCGCAAATGAGTTAAGTCTCATAAAGTCTTTCCTGAAGGAAATATTTCCTGTGTTCCTTCTCCAGTGCAGAAATGGGCTGAAATATTTTCCTTCTGCATTTTACACCTATTCTGTTCAAATTCTGTAATAATTCTCTTTTGCAGTCTTTGTTTCTAGCTGCAGACCATTAGCTTTCTAATAGAGTTGGTGTAAGTCGCAGTAGCTCTTTTCAGTGACCAAAGAAATACATGCTTTATTTCACAATTGATTTTCTTAATGCTGCTTTATCAAATTAGTAAGTGGGCGTAACTAAATTCACATTTATCAACTGGTAATTTAAGTTCAACTGCATATTATCACCTGAAATGCCAGTCAGGAGCATATTCTATAATTGTTTGATGGATGGAAAAATCTGGGCGAACACAGTAATAATTCAGAGCCCCGACCACACACACAGATGTTAATTCGTCTTGAATTTGACCACAAGATAGTTGATGAATCTGTCTTTTTGCCCAAATATACATATTTTAAGATATAGCTATGTTAATCTAACTTGTAGAATCCCATTCTAAGAACTTACCTCATCTTTTCTATTACTCTCCCAGGGAAAAAAGGACAAACTTACAAAGCACCCGCTAAACAAGGCCCTGAGAAATGAAAGACCTTATTTCCCAGGTACTTTCCAGCACTCTTTCCCTTCTGCAGGGCATTCAGCGTTTACATGAGGCAATGGAAAATGTCTTCCTCACCTCCCAGTTCTCCCACTGTAAATAACCGATGATTTCAGCCAGCTCTGATTGTAAAAGAAAGAATGTTTCTTGGCTTGTGTAAATGTCTCTTCTTTCTTTTTAGCTCTTTCTCATTTCCTGGTCGCGTTATTTTCGTTTGTGTTGAGCAACTGCCTGTCCTTCCTCTTCTCCTCACTCCCCCCCGCCTTTTTTTTTTTTTTTAAAGTCCCTGATTTTATTACTCTTTCCTTCTTTCCTTCTACTTCATCTCCTCTAACTTCCAATCTCATTTCAGTAATGGCTACGCCACTGCTTTCACTCTGTGCCCATGTATCACTGTGAAACCGATTCATCATGTTTCCTGATTGAAGACTGTTCCATTCCTCCAAAAACTTTGGCTTCAAAATGATTCTATGCTATCAACTTCAGTTGTCAGATCCTGGCACTGTGACAAGTGGCGGCACATTGGCCCTGTTCCGATTTGCTGTCTAAAGGGAGCAATCTTTATTAAAAATACTATGCTTAGATATCAGAAATTCTCTCTGTAATAGTTTTTGCAGGACAGTTAAGTACAAATTTATTAACATCAAATGCTCAGAAAATAATGAACTCCTACAAATTGTAAGAAATAGGTAAAATGTTGTGAGATTACACATAGGACTTCTATATTTCCAGTAAGTTTTTTGGACAGTAGACCCCAGGGTCCATATTCTCTCTCTAATCAGACTTTCAAAGGGTGTTTTGAGGGAGAAAGGGTGGGTGTTTTGTATTCCTATGCTGTTGTCACAACACAAATCCAACTCTACTGGTAAATCAAAAGATATGTAGCTAATCTCAGGGCAGGAGAACAAGGCTAAACATCTTGATAAAAGTGGGAGTTATCATGAATGTGAATTGTCTCCTAAAATCAATTCTGAAACCGAGAGAGAGGTAAATAATAGATAAATAACAAAACAAAACCCTCCAAAGCGGCATGTTAAATGATTCCACACTATTTGTCAGGAGTGCATAACAGCATTAACCTTTATGTCAACACAGATCTACTTCATGTAGCTGTTTAATCACGTTTCTGTCGCAATGAAAACCTCATCCTCCTCCTACGCGCCGCATGTCACGGCTCACCCACCCCTCCCAAACTCTGCAGAAGCACCAAGACCCCCTTCTTCCTTCAGGCTGAAATCAGTGGGGTGATGAGCAAGAAACCACTACCACTAACCTCTGCAAGCCCTTTGCAACTAGTTAAGTGCTACTCTTTGCCAAAGGGGACTTCTGTCCAATGCAGGGGTTGCAACGGAGCTGTCTGTGGAAATGGAGGAGTGCGAAGAGCCTCCACCATCAGTCCCCGTGATGTGGTTTAATTAAGAGGTGGGCTCATGAAACCACCTTGTGCAGGTTGTTTGTGCAGGAGAAATCCTGTCCGCTTCATGACGCTAAGCAATGGAACGGCCTTAAGGAGAAGAAAAGTGTTGGCATCTCTGCATGGCAACACGGCCCTTCTGCCTCCCCAGTAACTACCCCAGAGCATTCCAGGTTACCTAGACCATCCTGACCTCCTCTCTCCAGCAGGATTTGTACTATCAGAGACCTCCATGGTTTGCTAAGTTTTATTCACACTGCATTCATCGGCTTAGGATTTTTGCAGAGATGTGTTAAGTCCCAGATTTCCTGTAGAAAATTCCTCTTTAGCTTGTACTCATCCTCTTGGGAAATTTTCTGATCTCTGATGTGCCCTTTTTTTTTTCCCTGGTGGTGGCCCAGAGGCACCTTTTAGCTGTGTTTCTTTGCCTGTTGGTCTTCTGCTTTGACCTTAGCTAGTCAGTTTTGAAAGAGGCAATGATGGCTGTGAGCACCAGCACAGACACTATTTTCAACTCCCTTTATTCCATTCTCCCTAGTGCCTAGGGCTTAACTTGCTTTTCTGGGAGATTCTACCTGGATATGTCAGGAAAGGGTCATAATCAAAAGGTCTGAGAATAGGGTTATGACCCAGTTCCCACTGATGGCTGTAGGTCTCAGGACAATTTCTATGGTATCATTTAATGTTACATATCTAGTTACCCTCTTGACAGCTGGAAATTACACAGAATAATATTAAAATTAGAGGATAATGACACTCACCTACTCCATTTTGCCTCGTTTTACACTAACAGCAGATTATCTCTTAATGTTCTTGCACCAAGTTGAGCTAGATCCGGAAAAAAAAAAAGTTTATTAATAGCATTTTACTAATCGTGTAAAATTTGACACAGGTCAGATTTTGAAAAATGTTTGAGGTAAAATCCAAACTCACTTGATAACCTCAAAAAAGGTTATTTTTTCCCCTCTCATTCCCAGGGAAGAAAACAGTCCTCCAAGAACAAACTGGTTCATGCAACATCATCATAAACTCACACTATGTAGGAAATTAGTGAATTGACACACATTCAGGAGGTCTCGTAATACAGGAATCTCCTTGCTATGGTATTTGCAAGAGGAGTAAGTCAAGTTCCTATGGAAAACAGCTGGGCTGGAGCCTGGTAAGGGCTGTTGCTGAAAGCTTTGTTTGAGGAAGGTGCTCTTTGAGCTCTCCAAAATAGTGCTGTGTGGCTGCACACAGAGAAATGTATACAGAGAAATAAACACACGGAAACTGTTTGCAAGAACAGCTGTGCTCGTTCACCTCACAGGGCCCCCTTTGCTATCCCTAACAAACACCCAAGGAAGAGCAACAGCAGGGCAAAACATCTGATACCTCCCTGGTCTTGGCTCACTGGCAGGGCAGGGCTTTGCTTCAGGCAAACCCTGGCACAACTTTTTATTTCCAAGCCTTTCATCCCTTTGAATCCTTGCAAACCTCTTGCATCCACAGGAAGATTTGGAAGGGAGTTACACAGGTGTTTCTACTATATGTGGCATGAAGAACTATCTTTTTTAATTGGTGTCACAGCTAGTTTTCGCTGGCCTCATTTGGAGACCCTGGATTCTTGTATTGGAAGAGAGTGAATAGTCTTATTTTTTAATATCCTCTCCATGTCATTCATGGTTTTGTAACCTCTAATGTATCCACACTCCTTTGCTTCGTGCCCAGCACAGAGAAATTAGCCTACTCAGCCCTTCTTTAGTTGGGAGGTGATCCATAGTTTCAATATTCCTTGTTGCCTTTCTTGGACTCTTTTCCTTTTCCAGTAGATCCTGAGATAAGAGACTAGGGTTGCCTAATTAAAGCAACCACAGCTATAGGTAGAGACCTACACAGGTAAATGTGCCACAGATATATTTTCTGTTTTATTGCTTTTCTACAATTTTCTCACAACTGATTTGCTTTTCTTGACTGCTCCTGAGCAGCAGACTGATGTTTTCACGGAACTATATATCTGTCACAGGCCAAATATCTTTTTTCTATCTGGTGAGTCAGCCCAGAGCCCATCACATTGTTTGTGAGGATAAGATTATTTCACTTTATATCCCTCTGCATCAAATTTCATTTTCTGTTCTATTGCTTTCACTGTACTGCACTGGTCTATAGAGCAGCTGGTCTGTGCTGGTTTAGGTTGAATTTACACAGAATTCTTTTTTTTGTTTGTTTTAAGAGTCAATTTTAGAGTAATTTGGAATGGAATTGAATAACAGTTAGAAGAAAAATTACCAATCAGCTGTAGATCTCAAAGGTTTTTTAGTCTTAATTCTAGTTCAGCTACAAACAGAAATGTGTTTAATGGATTACAAACACACTCTGAACATGTTGTATGGTTTACTGTTATGTTCTTCTTATCGTCATTTCTAAAATACTGTAAGTATAGACAAGATACAGGGTCTGAGTGGAAATAATGCATAAATAATGTGTTCTCCTGTTTTCTGTAATTAGTTAATTACAAAGTGTGCATGCATGCAGACTCATACAGTCCTAAGTATATGAAAGGGCTTAGCCACAAAAGGGAAATAAATTTTAGCTGGGAAATGGAGGGATGAACTGAATATCTGAAGTGGGAAAAATATAATTTTAATGAAATTATCATACAGAACTCCTCAGAGTATGTGCTAAGTGGACATATAGCTCGTATTTGGAAATACTTTCCTGGGTGACATTAACAAAAAAAAGCTAAGACTGGGGGTATTTTAAAAACCAAAGCAAGAC
>JAUBNY010000186.1:540992-553087 GCA_032275445.1 Crypturellus soui
TGTGCCTGGTGTATGTATTCCCCAATTCCTTGAAGCTACACCAAGCAGATTTTTGGCCCTCGTCCTCCTTCCATCCCCCCTGTCCTTTCCTCTGCTCCCTGTTTATTCCCTCTGTCCTTTTAACATCCATCAGCCAAACAAATTGCAGGAAATACAAGAAACTGATTACATTTTTGGAGTTGGTGCTATGTAATGTGGTGACATGGTAAAATGGTGAATATTAGTGAAAGCTAAGCCAATAATTAGTGCAAATTGTATGTATTGAAACCCCAAAACAGAAAGCCCTTCATATTTTCACCCCCCATGGCAAGAATGAAAGAAAAAACAAAAATCCTTATGATTCTTAAGGCAGGCCTTATTAAATATCACAGTCTGCTTTATTAAATATCACAGTATCTATATAATTAAGTAGGGGATATCTAGCCATGGAATGCACAGGTAATGATGATGCTGAGTAGCATGAAACTATTCCATGTTGTCAGGATTGTCATACGGACTTAAAAATGGGGAGATCGGCTCTTCTTTCTATGGAAGCAAGTGTAGCAGACATACCTGCTTACACCTGTGTAGCTTGAAGCAGAACTGAACTATTAGTTGAGGAAAACTTCTTCAGGTTTGGGTTTTTTGCGGGGGATGATTTCTTGAAGCAAAGACCTGCAGCATATGGTTTGTCCTGCCATTTTTTCCAAATGGAAAACTTGCCGTGGGATGAGCTGCTCCCTGCTCCCAGTAAGTAGCACAAAGGAGCTCTTGCTCCCCGGATGGACGGCTTCATTTATTTGACACTGCAGTTTCCTATCAGTGAAACGGGGATAATTGCATTCTGCTGCCCTCAGGGGTGCTGTGTGGGGAAGTGCATTACAGGCTGCGGTGTGTTTAGATGCATTTGCCAGAAGAGCTGTAAAAATACCAGGCAAGGGAATTGATTTCACAGAGGACAGGAGAATCCCAAGCAAAATCGGGGACATACTTATTGGAGGCTTTGAAATCTAATTATGGTCCTGGGCTTGATAGGGTTTTCTAAAGTATTTCAGACCAAGTGTACAATTAGCATTAAGTCATACTTAGCACGGCGTGAGGATTTGCGGAAATCCCTGGTGTTGTGCTGGTTGCTGTGAATGGCAACGTCTCTTTCCAGCCATCCAAATCCGTGCGATTCTGCAGCAGATTTTTTTTTAAGAAAACTTCCAAATAGTACAATATTTTCTATGGATATATGTCTGACAGTGGAAGAAGCTTTTCAGGCAATGTTTATGCGAGTGAAAGGGAAAAGCTCAGGCAGCCTTTCTCAGAAAGTGCAAAGTGCCTTTGTGATAAAGTTGCAAAAACCTCGTGTTTTGTGACCTCCAAGGTTTGGCTGTATTGGCGGAGTCCCGCTGGGCAAAACTTCTTGTGCTGGGTCAAGGTAGAACCAAAATAACTCTTTGTTTTCCCTACTGAGAGGCGTCCGACCTGCTGCTGCTTTTCCTTTTGGCAGAAGCTGGGAAGTCGCAATATCTGACACATGCAAATGATGCTACTAATTTAATTAAGCAAGCCACATGAAATCAGGAAAATTACTGTCCGTGGTCAAGAGTTTGGACTCTGTCCGTTTGTTGGAATTGCATCAATAGCTAATTAAAAGCATTACGTAATTGCTTTTGGTTACCCAGGAGAAGGAGCGTGATGGCTGCGGATCTATTTATGTTATCTTGATTGTGACAGATCCTGCGTGTTTAATGAACTTTAGTGTTTATCTTCAGCAGGGGCCAGCGAGAGAGGAAATATTCCATTTGACAGCTATAGAGCTGAGGCACGGCGGGGACAGAGGTCAGAACGTCTCCAATTTAATTATCGAGACGCGTGGCCGCTGCCTGACTGCAGTTCAAGACCAAAAGAAAAATAAGCCTTGGACTGCCGTTGTGTTCATTAGACCAGTCGATATAAGGGTTAATAGGACAAGTCAAAACTGCAAAATCTTGTGAGGGAGCAGGAAATATCTCTGCCTGGTGACTCTGTGGGCTTGAGGATGGATAGTGAGGTGTGTGATCCCTGCAGCGCAATTGTGGCTCTTTTCTTGTGAGTTCCAGGCTTCTCCTGTCCTGTAGTGTTCATCCTCTTCCTCTTTTCTTGCCCAGAACCAAAATATATGAAGGTTAAAGGAGGGATCAGAGAACAGAGATGCGTTTTCTGTCTCCAGGACTCATTTTCTGCGGTTCCTACCAGTTGTTGCTATCTGACAGTTTTAGATACCTTGTGTTCCTCATCTCTGGTATAATAGTCATGCAGCACTCTAGCCTCGTAGAGTGCTCTTAAAATTTAGGCAATGAGACTGGGCTTGGAAATGATTTGCTCTGCAGTACTCTTGGGTTTTCAGCGATTAAGGACTCCTAGTTTTGAGCTTAATCTGTATGTATTTGCAAGACTTGGAGCTGAGGATTTGAGGAAGAATTATAGAAATGACTTGGGATTTGTCATGGCAGAGACATCTCTGCTGGTGCGATGGTGTTGAATGGAACAGGTGGTAACCCTATTTCTCCATAGGGTTGGAAAAGACTGTATGGGAGTGAAGGAATGTACCCTGATGGATTCACTGTCCCACTTGACCTGGCCTAACTACAGCAGTATAAGCAGGGAAATTCTGGGGGGGAAAAAATGAAATGAATAAAAAGAACATGAAGAAAAGGTGTATTTTAAGATAAACCCAGGGAAGAGGTGGGCAGTATTTGGAAGCCCACACTGGCCATCTTGTAAACCACCTTCCATCCCGCCTTGAGGCCGCTGACGTGAGCCCGCGAAGCGCAGCGCACCAAGCACGTTCTCAGCTGTTGTTTAAAATCATGCCTCAAAAGACAAGAAAAACTGCCAGCCGTGCTGCAATTTGATGGCAGTTATTTTGATCTTTTATATTCTTAGAAGCTTTTCCTGGCGGATCCCTGCCGATGTGGCTGCGAACGTCGTAATTGGTATGCTGTAATTGGCACATGTGGCTCCAAGGGAAATTCTGGAGCTGTTTGAGGTGTCACTTTTTACATGTATTTGTTTTCAAGCATGATTTGTATAGAGAAGATCCTTCTACTGACCCTGTTGTAGGAGCCCATACACTGAACCATAGGAATCAGCTTTAATGTGGCACATTCTTGTTAACTTATTTAACTAGTATTAAGTTGTCTAAGTACTTAACTATTATAAGCAGAGTTAACTTGTAATATATTTAAGCACTTAAATATTTTAAGCAGGTATCATTTACACAGAAAGCATTAAGCTTCTGTTTCACGCAGATTTCTGAGATGTGAGACAATATAGAGGATTCCCTGTAATGCTGAAGGTGAAATCTGATTATCTGCTTAAAATGAAATACACAAACAATACAGATGATTCAGAATTTTCAGATGTGCTTTCAAGCCTGCTTAAGGGAAATGGATGCCTAAATCCTATTAATTTAAAGGGAATTGGGTGCCCGTGCCTATAATAGCTTTGAAGTTTAAGCCTCCATGCAGATTAGGTGGGTTACTGTGTGCTGGACAGCACAACCCTGCTCCTGGGACGAGTGGTGACTTCGTGAGAGGGTGCCAGGAAAGGGCATTTTTCTCATATGCAAACTCTAAATCACCTTCCATTGCAGCCATATAGGAGCTAGATAAAGATATTTTTTTACTGAGGGAGCTTTTAAATTTCTTCTTTCTTTTTTTTTTCTTTCATTTTTTTTAATAAGAAGGGGTGAAAATGGAAATGCAGCCTTGTATTGCATTGAAATTTGAAGAGCTATTTCTTCTGTTGCTCTGTTTTTGATTCATCTGTTTCTTCCCATATGCAGTATAGGAAGGAAGCCGCCAGGAATCAGAAGTTCAGAAAGCCATGAGGAGCAGCGTGTGTAATTCCATCCGATCCGAGTGCAGGGATTTTCAGGTTTCAAGAAGGTGAAACATTGAGCATTCTTCAGCTAAGTGAAAATGTTGCTATAAATTGATAAGGCCCTTTTTTGTCACTTTTCAAAAGAATAAAATGCAATCATACCTACAACTTTCCAAAGAGAGGAAAAGAATATTTCCTAATCCTCTCTGTCTGTTGTTGCCTGTGAAATGCAGTCGCATCCATTCGCTGAGATTTGCTGTGCTTCACAAGATAGTATTCAGACGTACAGTTCGGCAGCTCGAGCGAGCGCGTATTTGGCAGGTTAAAGGTAATTATTTGAAGCTCTCGTGGGTTTGCAGGCTTGCCTTCTGTTAGCACCGGGCCTGTTCTCTACTGAATTTCTGCGCCGCGCTTCCCATTCCAGCGCGCTGCTGCGCGCAGCAATCGCATTGTCTGCCACCGAGGCCGCTGCAGCTGTACAGAAAGGTGATATCAGCGCACGAGCAAGGGGCAGCTTTCAGCTCTGGGCTGCTCTTTTTGCTGTTTGACCTCTCTGTCTTGCTTTTGCTTCCCTTTCTGCAGAGCCCCATGGCATGCCTTCACAAGAGACCTGCCAAAATCATCTTTTCGGGCTTAGCAGCAGAGCCTCTGTCGTAGCAAGAGGGGGGACCACAGGCTACAGAAAACATCTTTCCATAAGTCAGTATTGCCCCTGCAGTGGTGTTATTTATATTTATTTACCTGTGTCTCTTCCTCCTTTCACATCTCAGTCCTTTTCCTATCTCTTTGCGATCCGGTCTCTCACCCCCTAAAACTAACGCTTTTATAAGCGCTTTATTACAGATCTCGTCATGAATTCTCGGAGCTTTCTTAATCCTTAAGGTGTAAACTGGGGTTAAAGTGAGAGTGTGCATCCCTAGGAACTCTCAAAGAGCTTTCTTCCCTGTATTATTTATGGTGGTTATAAATAATATTAGTTATACTGATGATTTTGTGAAAATTCTCTCTCCTTTGAATTAATTAGCTAATGCAGAGCTGAAGGTTGTCCAGCAGACGCACCAAAAGACACAATATCCTTCTTGAAATTAAAGAGCTTTGTGGGTAGGTGCATTGAAATTTGTTTACAATAAGTAATCACTCCTTTTTAATAAATCAGAGCTGTGAAGTTGTCAGTTTGCTTGGAAAATAGCTGAGGTCATTGCAAGGTTAGCAATTAATTTCTTTCATATTAATGAATGTGCCTATGGATTGCTAACTGGATAGGGTTTTTATTATTTATTTTCCAGTTTACTATTTAAATGTATGTAAATTTCCTGCCGGAGCTTGAGCGCCAACTGGAGTTGTGTGGAGATACCCACTTAGTGCCACAGTTGCATATACAGTTGCACTGGATATTGCTGCTATATGTGGGGCTTTAGTCATCCTTATGGTGGGTTTTGCAACCAAATTGTTCGTATGGTTTGTAGCAGTGGTCTGAAAGACCCAGTTTTGAGTTCAGGAGGTGACATTGTGCTTGTAAAAGAGAACTTTCCTTGGAAGACATATTGAGATTTATTTCTGACCGTCTGCTAGTCATTAGTTCTGCTGTGGCCTCAGTAGAAGACTTCCAAATGACCCATGATATGGGAAATATTCAAAGCCTTCCAAAGCAAATGAAATGGGCCCTGATGACCCCTGAAAGATTTGGATCAAGTGCAGAGCATCTCCAGAACAGAGCCTCAATTTTCTTCTTCCCAGCTGGGATTCTTAGGAGCTGCTTCCTGGAGCTGAGGGGCAAACCTGAAGTCCTGGGAAGCTGCAGGGTCCTCCCTTTCTTTCTGAAAAGGGGAAGGACAAAGCAAGTTGGAGACTGGGAGAAGGTTTGCTAAGATCAGGAGTGAATAGTAAGACCATAGTGATTTAGTAGCAGCTACTTGGCTGGTGAAAGCAACTAAGAGAACAGAAGCGCCAGTAGCACTTTGTAGCGACTATTCATGCTACTATTTTCCAAAAGATAAGGCTTCTTGGTACAGTTTGCCATAAACACAAACATCGGAAGGGGAAGGCAGGAGATGATGGGATATGAATTGAATATCTGAACGGCTCTGGGCCTGGAGCTATGTGTGGACAGCCTTTACATCCAGGAGACAGACTTTTATATTGCTCACAAGGCCTGTGTGCTGGCTTTGTCCTCCTGTCCCCACTCACATACTGACAATTTCCCCCAAGCAACCCCCTTAAGCATATAAAAATGTTTTTAATAACTTTTTTCTCCCCTCCTCTAGCCTAAATTTACTACGAGCAGAATCAAATGAGTGGGAAAAGATGACCCAAGCCACCTCTAACCCATGAGATCCCCTCCCTGAAAGCAGAGAAGCATCAGATGCAGCAGGTAAGGTGCTGGAGTCCTTCCTGGGGCTGCTGAGGTCGCGTTTGTGCATTGCTGCTTTGACGAGTAGGAGCGCAAAGTGCCGAGACAGACATGCGAGATAATTAAAAGTGGCAGAAGCAGTCCCCAAGGAGCGTGCTGTTTAATCATCAGCTTCCCATCATCATCTCCTCTTACGGCTCACCAGAAATCTTGCCTAAAGCTCTTTTTATTGAGTATTGTAGTGGTGTGCATGTAGAAATGCCAGCAGTGAATTTATGTAGCTAATTAGAAGGCTGGGTGCTTTTGCAAGGCTTCTGATGTTTCAATTTCAGCACGGTCCTCCCAACCAGGGCTTGCCACTCATTTGCTGCTTGAAGAAACCCACGTCAGAACCCAGCAAACAATCGTTGGTCCTCCTGAATGAAACCTCTGAAAAACGAAGGCTAAAGATGCACTGAAGCCTGAATTCTCCACAGATGAACTGACAGGAGATAATTTATCATTTGGCATCTTGGTACTGGTAAGTTTATTGAAGATCAAAACACTGCGGAAGTTACTTCTGTCTTGCATTTTCTCCTTGCATAAAGTTTATTTTTCACTGCAAAATGAGCATGTCTTATTGCCCTATTTCAAATATCTTGGAAGCCAAGACAAAAAATCAATAACACATAACACAAATTGATCAATATAAAACGCTTAAATAAAACACCCAGCAACAAAGACAAATGTTAACTGGTAGTTAAAATAATAAAAGTGGGAGGCTTTCTGTTTTAGTAGTTCTTTCTGAAGTAGTTTTTGTCATGCATTCCCATTGATCAAACTGTGTTTACCACAGGACATTCTTGTGAGCTTTCCATCGTGCTGTGCATTTTAATCCCTCAAGAACAACAAATTGAAATTTGTGACAAGGACAAAGTTCAGTGAAATCATTGTATTACTTTTAATGCTGTATCCAGAGAGAGGCTTTTTGCCCCATGACTCATCACAAGTCATATGCTCTCATAAGGGTTTCATAAGGACTCTTTAGTCTGGGTAACCAAACAAACAAAAGGCCTGGCATCCATATAGACACTTAAATAAACCAGTATATTTCCAAGAGTCCTGAGTATTTCCTTGTGGATTTCATGCAATTCACCTAGATAGGCAGATAGATTTTTTTTTTTTTTTTTTTTTCCCCCCCAGGAGCTCAACACACAGCTGCTCTTGTGGAGAATAAAGGAAAATAACCCTGTACTTCAGCAGGATGTTTGGAATACCTGTCACCTTCGTTTTGTTGGTCAGGGAGGAGCTGAACTTGTTTGGAGGTCTGTCCAGTATTGTGGTGGCTGAACCCGTGGTGGAATTGTCTCCAATTTGTGGAAAATCAAGTTTTGCCTTTTCTCTTTTTTCTTTCTCCCTACACTTAAATAATTCTTGGGCATAGGTGGAGTGTCGGAATTTTAGTGAACAACAGTAGAGAAGACTGGGGGGCCTTGTAGCGCACATCCATGTTCAAACTGTTGCCATGAGATTGATGCTAGGGCTCGTTTACGTCTATGTGACCCTTCCTTGAAGAGTTTGCATGAAGCAGTGAGCAACCAAAAGAACTGGGTTGCAAGCATGCTGGGTGTGTTGTGCTGCTGCCAAGACGCCCAAAATGTTCCCCATTTCAGTTCAATTGCCCTTCATGAGGATCTGAGGTTTCATTTTCAAGGGTGGGACCTTCCCCTCTGCAGAAACACCCTTTTGCCGTGGTGATCCACCTCCCCATGCCAGTAAGCAGATCTTCCAAATTGCCTCTGTGCTCTGTGCCTATCCCATTAGCACAGTCACCTTGTCATTCATATCCCTGTAATGATCGTTCCCGAAGCATTTACACCCGGCGTTTGGCTGGCTGGTTGCTGTTTGCTCGGTGGCAAGATTATTGATTGCAGGAGCTTATTAAGAAAGTATGAAGCAATAAGCCATGAGAGCTGTTGATAATTCAAGAGGCGAAGCTGGCAATTATATAGGGATCAGGGGGATTATTATATACAGGGCCTGGGTAAATATGACTGATTGCTGTGGCACTGCTGTGATGACTGTTTGAATTAAAATGTATCATTATTGATTTTTTTGTTGTTTTTTATTGAGTTTTAAATCTACATCTTTTTAATGCAAACAGCCTATTCTACCCTAGAGCTAGAATGTGCTACTGTAACCTACTGATTTATGAATGTATCCTGTGTTACAGTATTTTCATCTCTTGGTAAAGGTTTTTCCTGTTATTTTTCATCCTTCTGTTGCTTTTTGAATGAGAAATTATGCAGCTGATTTTGAATTCTGCCTTTCGGTTTGTTGCCACTGTTGTGTTGCCTTTAAGATTTTTCTCTAATTAAAAACACACAAAAAGTAAAAGGTTTCTGAAGGAATAGAATTAAAAAATATATATCACTTTCTTTCTTATTTGACTTCCATCCTGCTGATATGGATTAAGGATGTGGGTTCTTGACCATCTCACACTTCCACTGCTTGGAAATTGCAGGTGGGAGGAGGAAGAAAACCTCTGGTGCAATGTCCAGCTCGGAGGTGAAATTCCCAACATCTGTTAAGGGAGAAACCCCCCTGAAAGGCCTATGAATGAGCAAGCACCTTCTCCTCGCATGGCCCTGCAGGAGCAGATGGACAGGAGGATGCAGGACATCGGTTATTTATGAACAGCTGGGGCAGTGCTCGGCTTCAATAAAACAACACACGGCATGGGAATGAAAGGTAGGCTCCAGCCTTTTTTTTTTTTTTTTTTTTAATTTACTTTTTATTTTTTTAAACACTAGGAGTTGAACTTTATTTTCAGAGTGGCTGTATTTTCAAAGCTGTATTCTGTCTTTTTCAGATTTCTTTTCTGAAGCCTCCCATGTACAGTTCACTCCAAGAATGCTGTCAATGTATCAGTATGTTTGGAAAAAAAAATACTGAATATCAAGAGCCAAATATTGAAATTGTGTTGATAGGCTGATAGAGCAAGGTGAAGCAGCAAACTTGGGAATCTAGTAAGGGCTGCAGAACTGCACTGATCCTTTGGGAAGGTGCCAGTGATCAAAGTATTTCCTCATGTCCGTATGAAATTGGATGTTAGGATTGCTCTTTGTTTTTGTTCCATTCACCCAGCAGAATTAAATACAAGAAGCAACATAAAAATCACCTGGTTTGTTGAGTTTACTGTAGAGGATGGGTGTGAGTTGTACAGATGAGTGCATCTGATGATGTATCATGAGGAGAGTAGTTAGAAAGCGTTGGGAATTGTCTTAGGTTCCGTTAGGACGTGCTGGAAGATGAGTTGCACGTTGCTGCTCTGTTTCTCTGTTCTTTCAGGGATGTGTAATAAATCCCCGCTTACAAGTTCTTGGGGACACCCTGTGTGGTGGCGAGGCTGGTCCACCCTCACTTCAGGTTGGCATTGGAATAGGTGGTCCCTCGTGTGCCTCTTGCTCCCTTTCTTACCTTCTTTCTCCAGCTTTTGGGACCCCTGGCTACAAACTCGTTCTGGACTTGCTTTTTTTGACTGCAGACGTTGTGGACAAGTGAACGCAGGGAGCTGGGGTCAGGAGGGAGGGCCGGGCTGTCCCCTTCGATGGCAGCCTGCCCTTTAATCCTGGGTAAATGAGTGTAGCGCTGTCTCTTCAGCCACTGATACCAGTATTATGTTTGAAAAATCAAGTTATTGTCAAATGACTGGTAGTGTTAGAAGCTCTTACTTGCAGATAGGAGGTTACTTAAAGGTTACTCTTTTTTTTTTAATATCGTAGTGCCCTGTTAAATGAATAGTTGCCTTCAACAATGCGTCACTTCAAAGCTTGGAAGCTTTCAAGGTTATAGCCTTGAATATGGAGGCAGTGCAATAAAGCAAGTTGCAAAAGGCAGGCGTTTGGATGGGAGGGAGGAAAAGGGGAGGGAAAAAAAAATTATGTGCCAGTTCGGAGTTGTCTCTTTTCTCTTGCATGAATGAGAAATTCCTTCCTCTTTTTATTAGACTTCTGTTGTGCTACTTACGTGTCCTGTCCCCTCGAGGATGTCTGTGTTATTTCAGAGGAAAAAGTCCATTACTGCAATTTACTTTTCTCACTCCATGACTTGCTGCTCTACTGGAACACACAAAATAGTCTTGGTTTTCCTCAATTTTGGGAACCGAGGAAGAAACTGGTGCTAGAGGGTGCGTTTTCTTCACTCCCTGCAAAAGGGAAGACTTAAGCTTTCTTGGAAGGCAAAATGAGTGTTCTCTCATCTGGGGAAATATTTATAAATTACTTTAAAATATTTATATATTTACATAAAATCATTATACTGCTTTGATTTGGAATTAGTTTTCTGGTAGTTTCCACTCTTATCATTTGCCCCACAAGGAAAGCTTTTACTTTTAGCGCAGTTCATGTTAGCAGTGGAGGGAGGAGAGGAGCCTGTCATTAAAAATTCTATACAATTGAGTAACTAGTACATAAATACTGTGGCCGACTGCATAAAACACAGCAATCGCCTCCCTCTCCGTGCATGTGTTTCCCACAGGGTCGGCTCCTGTCGACACTGCCCGTATCTGTTCAGCTCTTATTTGGGTCAAGTTGACTTTTTGCTTCTTTTCAGCCAGATCCAGACTAGGACTCGCAAGCCAGAGGCCTAATCAATACTGCACTAACTGCTCCATTAATCCTCTGCTGCTGCTATTTCTCTCTCATCTTTCCAGGAGACTGTTGTTACCTCACAGCAGTTAATTGATTTTTTTTTTTCCCCTAGGTAATAAGTGCAGCTGCTTATTGTTGATATTTCCCTCATAACCCTGTGTTGCAGAAACCTATGAGGATCTGAGAGAGCGGAGATGCGTTGGGGTTATCCTGGAACGGGCATGGCCTGAAGTTAGCCTCGTGCAGGAAACCACAGTCAGTGCATGGATCTTGCATAGAGCAACCTAGTGCAAAATGCCTGGTTACTTCAGCTTGGGCTGCAAGAGTTCTTGGTCTTGAGGTTCTTGGTGTAGGTGTCTGGATGCGCTGGGAATCGGCAGGGCAGTGAGCAGGTGCTCAATAACTACCACCCTAGAAGCCAAGTACTGCCCCTGGGCAAAACTCTTCCTAATTGTGCTCTTGCCACTGAAATACTTTGAACTCAATGGATTTATTTTACATCCCTGCTCATGTCACTGGAGGGGAAAAGAAAATCACACAGGGTTTATGTAAGGGCACTAAGGGCAGGAGGTGATAAAAGGAGCATGGATTGGAGCTCACAATTAGTTTCTAGGCAGACGAGTAGCCACTTTGATCAGGGAGACCAGGTGGTTGTTCATATTTCCAAGTGGTTGCTCTGATTCTTCAGTGTAAAATGGTAATCTGTAGCTACCAGTGTCCAGGAATTATTAATGCCATTATAAACAGCATCGGCTTAAAGAATAACTAAATAAACAGGAAAAACCCATATCTTATTCTGAAGTGGTACAGTAACTGATAAGGAGAAAAAAAAAAAACCCTCATTGTGCATGCTACATTAAATTTATTATAATACTAAATTAAGATTTGTTCTTGATGAAATACGTAAACATTTAAGGATGTAGGAAAGGATAATTAATGACTACTCTTTGCTTGGCAATGGAACCAAACAAATGGCACTAGAGGAAGAAAATGGGGGGCTTTTTAATCATTTGAGATGTGATGGGCTCTTCTAAAGGACGCGACCCTCTCCTGATTTGCTGTGTCTCAGGCCCTTGGTATTTCCTAGCTAAAGAAAAATGTGTGTCCTGTAGGTGTTCAGAGGATGTATTTTATAAGGGCAGGACTTGAACAACGTTGTTTTTCTCTTAACCAAAGGTGGCAGAAACCTTGACATGCTCTCCGGGTGTCTCTGCCTGTGGTATAAACGAGGTTGGCTGTGTTCTGTGATGGACAATATAGCCAGCATGAAGGTAATTCAA
>JAUBNY010000186.1:650732-664788 GCA_032275445.1 Crypturellus soui
ACACGAGGTCGAATAGCTGCATGCCCATGAATTCTGCGTGCTTAAAAATACACAACAGGTTGGCTCTTATGGAAAAATGGGCTGCTCTTACCAACCCATGCTGTTAGTGGAAGCATGCAATGGTAGGTGTGTTTGGGAACTGGAACAAGAAGGTATTTTAGCACCAAACAGGCTTACATTTTCAGTGGGGCTTGAATCTGAGAGGTGGAGTGGAGGAGAAACTGGTATGGCTTTGTTATTAGTGTGTCAAGACAGATTATAAAATACTCCAGGGACATACCCACATCTAGATGCTGGCCTTGCCCCTCATCTCTTTCTCTTGTGGTAGGACCAACCACATCCTAAATTAACATTTGGCATCGTATTGAAGAGTGTGAGCATCTGTGAGTTGGTCTATGTGGCAGAGCCGGGCGAGGGTATTTGAAGGTGGCTTATTTATTATTATTTATAGACACGATGGGAGGAAGAAGCAAAAAATACCTGAAAACTGCAGCATGCTTGGATTATTAGTTTATGACTAAATGCTTCATCTTCCTAGTCCTCTCAAGCTGGTTTTCCAGCTAGCTCCCATATATCATCTCATCCATGTGGAAGGATGAATTAACGGGTGATTAGTGTTCGTGCTTGGCATTTAGGTGAAGCCTCAGCACATAGGTGACTTCCATGTTTTCCATAGGGGCACTGGGATATAGTCCACGTGTTGTAGTGAATAGTTTTTGGTGGAGCAGATGGACTTTTAGCAGCTGAGATTATCACCAAAATTGGGTTGCACAACTGGAATAAAATAATTCCAGTTCTGGTTTGCTGTAATTATAGACATCACCACAACCAACACAGGCATCTCTAAGTGTCCCTATATGCTTTACAGAAATGCAGTGAAATTAGTAATGAGAGCAAGCAGCACGGATTTGGATGGCTTCAAAAGCTGCTGAAAATGCAGCTATTGCTGAGGGTCTGATATCTGAGTGACCCGTGATAGTGAGCAGAGCGATTCCTATTTAGTCTCCTTATCTTTCATGGTTTCAGGAAGTGGGCCAGAGCCAAAGATTTGGATTGCTGTTTCCACTCTACCTCTTTTATTATCCTTCTCATAAATTTCTTAAAGATTGGAGTTTGAAATCACAGCGAAGCTTGGCCTGCTGTATTGTAAGATTAGCTGGAAGATCCGCTGCTTTTTATTCCCCAATCATGCACAGATAAAGAGTAGATGATCTCTGGTGGGAACGGAAAGGTGTATATGTCTTGCTGTCTGTCAATCAGCAACATGCCCTGTGGCACAGTCAGGGGAAAGTATTTGATTTGTTATTGACATATTGCCCGAAGAATTAAATTACCGTGTGTCTGAGAAACAGAGAAGTAAGCAGAATTTCTAGGCCTGGGGTTCCTGCATGCTGCTGTGTTGGAAAGGTGGTTGTGGTGGGGCCCTATGGCTCAGAGCTCTGGGGTTTAGTCTGTGGGTTTCTCTCCAGTGCTGCTTGTAGAGGTTTAACATATTTCATCACACTAACGAGGAGTTTTGTCAGCAACATCAGGAGAAAGGTCTTGATTTTCCTGCTGTATGTCCAGGAGCAGACCTGGTTTCTCATGCTGCGGCTCATAGGGCTTTGCAGGTTGGACAAAGCCTCGTGTCGACCTTGGATTTGATCCAGGGTTAGTAGATGGCAGTGTTTTATCCCCTTCAGAGGTCATCTGAAGAAATCCCAGCAGAATTAGAGTCAATAACTCAGATTCCCTTGAAAAGTCAAGTTCTGCTTTGTATCATGCCCCATCCTTGAGGCCAGCACCAGCCCTCCGCAGCTCTCCATGCTGTGGGATGCTCCGAATCTGCCAACTCTGCTTTATGTTTTTTAGCAGGTCTCTGTGAGCTCCAGGGACATGAGTGGAGTTAGGCCAGGAGGTCAGTGCCAGGCTGGTGGCATCCACAGGTGGTTTGAGACCAAGGGCAGAAGCAGTCCTGACCTGACAGCAGGGGCGTATGCAACGAGCTTGTGGCCTCCATCCAATTGCTCTTGAGTGGTCACCCCATCGCCCACGTCCTTTGCTTTGCCTCTCCCTGCCTGCACACTCCTGAATGATTGGCTTGGCCGAACGGTGACTAAATGCCCCAGCAGATCTGACCCTAATTGCAAGAAGAGCTAACTGGAAGGGGGCTGGCTGTGCAGAGTTGGTTTCCTAATGGAACATGCAGGTGCTTTCCTTCCCTGGGTTGCTTCTTCCTTGAAGCCACGTGCCAAGGCCGTGCCGTGGGACTCTTGATCCCTGCAGTTGGGGAAGCATTGAGGAGCCACCCCTGCGTTCCCCCATCGGGGCAGAAACCTCCCTGGTGCTAGCACACATGGGCCAAGAGGTACCCCCCTGGATCCCCAGCTTGCCCGTGCCCGAGCATGGCTCGTCCTGCCCCTCAGAGAGGCACATTGCAGGTGTTGGGCACCCACGTGGAGGTGATCAGCGCTAGCCAGGCCTGGGAGAAGAGGCCATCCAAGCAAGCCAAATGCCAAGGGCATTTGTGGAAAACCTTGTCCCTCCAAGTCTTATAAACCTCTGGGGCTAGCTGCTTCGTCTGGCATCATACGCATACCAGCAGGCTGGGGATGCAGCCCTGGCCACGAGCGCTCGGGTTTGACAGATTTGTCAAACACGTCGCAAAACACCCAGGCGCTTTCTCGCAGAAATATCCTGCTGCCGCAGCAGACGCCGGCACCGTGATGGCAGTGGGATGCGGCAGCAGGGTCTGCAGCAGACGCAGGGTGCTTTCTGTGCAGCTGCAAAATGCACGCGTAACACCAGTGCTGATCCCCTTGCACGGCGGCTGGGACGGAGGAAAGCGGCCACAGCGAGGCCGGGCACGGAGCTCCGGGGGCTCCATCTGCTGGTGCCGGGCCGTGGGTGACGGTGCTTGGTTTTGTGTGGGGAAAACTCCGTAGCGTTCAGTTGTTTGGAAAAGCAAAACTTTAAAGCAAGAGTGCCAAAAAAAAAAAAAAAGAGGAAAAAAAATAGAGGAGGAGAACTCCTGCAAGCATTTGTTGAAATAGAAGAGGGGAAGGTTAAGAAGGAGGAGAATGTAGTTTATGTCCCATGAATAGTGGCTTGTGGAAGGAAATTGTAACTTTTCAGAAGGAATGAAGTGGTCTGAATAAGCTCCCAAGTTCCAGAATTAAATATAATTCAAATGCAGGCAAAGAGAGGGGCCATTCTTTGGGATGAGACATTGGGCTTTGAGGCTGTCAAAGTGCTATCAGAATTAAAAAAAAAAAAAAAAAAAAAACACTTTTTTTTTTTTGACTGGGACAGAGCTAAGTAAAATGATTGCAGAGGTGCTGCTCACCTCAGGGATGCGCTTTATCTCCAAAGAAACAACTGCCATGCAAGGCCTGGATGTGTGTAATCCCACTCCCTGTCCCCGAGCTGGTGACGGAGCATCCTGCCTTTGGGGTGGGTAAGCGAGAGACATCCATCCTCGATGGGAATGTGGTGCCAGTTGCTCTCCTAAAGCTTATTACAATTTCTAGGGCCTGTGAAAATGCTGATTATGGCGATTGCCATCCAAATGCCTTCGATTTACTAATAAAGCAGTGTGATAAGTTTCCTCTAACGCTGTCACCATCTGTCCCACAGTGATATTGGGCAGATGAGCTAGAGATTGGTACTTCTGCTTTCCTTTTAGCTCAAACATTTATCTCAACAGCTGATGATGTTCAAAGGATGCGTTTGCCATCATTTCTCCTGCTTCCGTGTGGAAAAGGGAGGGTACGTGAAGGAGGGTTTTATGCTGAAGGAAGACCACGTCCTTGGTCTGCTATGGATTTTCCATGGGATTTTCCTGACAAATCAGGGACTTCCCTGTTCTCTGCTGGTGGGGATGCATGCTTGCTGGAAAGTTCCTCCAAAGCATGGCCAAGGATTGGCCTCAGTTGAGGTCCACCTTGGTCCACAGCCTATCCTTGCTTGGACTACCCAATGCTGCCATGGGCTTGGACAGGACCGCGTTGCTGTAGGATGGCACTGGTGATGTTGGAAGACTGATAGGTACCTAACTTTTGATAAGGACGTTGTGCCTACCATGGTCTAGGGTGGGCTTTGTGGTAGGCTCTACAGCAAGAATGGGCTCGGGCGCTGCCTTGGCACTGCCCAGTGTCGGGGTATATAAATCTGTTGTAACTCCTATAAAGAAGATGCTTTGCCTGCCTTGGAAAGAGGCTCCCACATAAGATTTGTGCCTCCTATGTTTATTATTTATAGCAATCACAGTTTGAAAGCACGGCTTTGGGCATCTTCTTGAGCTCTTACTTCATTTCGTGCTGCGACGGAGCTAATGGAAGAGTAAATGATGATGACAGGGGGAAGATGGGTTTCGGAATAGTTACTTGCCATGACTCGGAGCTGCGGCGCTCTGCGAATCTCTGCAGATTTCCCAGGGCTGTGTCAGCAGAATAACATACGATGTCCTTCCCCATAATGCATTCAGCACTTTCTGGATGGCACCCACAAATTCTCTGTAGGACTTTCGGCTTTTTTTTCCGCAGTCACGTGCAGTATGCTAGACATTGAATCACCCTTTGCTAAAGCTCATAAAATGGTATTCAATCTTTATGTTTCTCTAGCTGTACAGCTTTACGGGTTATTGTTTTACTGGTTCTTAGGTGATTATCTTACCCAGATCTTATTACAGCGCATAAAGCTGTTTTTCTTTATAGGAAATTGAGTTTTGATTGTGATTCATATTTGCAATTATTATTTAAATTCTTTCAATGACTCAAAGTGACACAGTAAAAAAAAGCCAATCCAGACTCCATCAATAACAGCTTTCCCCCTTGTCTGTGTCTCTGATAATCCATACTAGCATGGTAGTCCTGGGAGTCAGATCTCCTTCGTACCGCTCTCTTCTTTGTGTTCGTGTAAATCCGGATAATAAATGAGGCTGGAAAAGATCTCTACAAAGTACCGACTTCAACAGGGGTGGTTGGACACAGAGCAGCTGGGCCCTGCTGGGATTCAGTGCTGCCATTCGCCTCCAGGGCCTCCACATGGCTTCAGTGTCTCAGCCTGGTCCCTCAGTAGAGGGTTTTCTGCAGGATGGAGATGCTCGACTCCTAGTTTGAGATCAGTCTCGGCATGGGAAAGGCCAACAGGCTGGATATTCCCAGCACCATGGCCATCAGAGATGATACCTCCTGCTCCCACTGAGACTTCTATGTGAAGTGTGCTCCTAACGCGGCCGTAAACAAGGTCCTTGTCCCATTTCTTTGCCCGTCAGTCCTGCTCCCTTTTCTCTTCTCCAGCTATTTTGTGAGCGTGGAAATTTCCGAGAGGTTAAACATTTCCCTCTTGGAGAACTGCTGTTCCAAGCTGTCCCAACCGGAGCCTTGAAGGAGGAGATGTCACCCTCCAGGAAAGCAGTAACGACACCATCTCTGCTGGCCTCGGCTGACCCCGCAAGACTAGAGCAGCTTTTATCAGTAGCTGCTGCTCTATAGGAAGCCATCTCAATTCATCAGAGAGAGAAAATTAAAAGCTTGGCCACGGTTTTGTTTTGGACCGTTGTTCCTCTTTACCCTCTCCATGGATCAGGATAGCACAGCTGGAGCGCGGCTCTAATAAGCTTCACGTGGTGTTTTTAAGCTTGGTTTAGTGCTCTTAAAAGCATTTGGAGCCGTGTACCTGTGGAGAATGATGTGCAAAGGCAGAGCGGGGTTTCCCTTTGGCAGGAGAGGAGGGCATGGGGAGGACTGGACTAGATTCAGGGGACTTGGCCACACTGTTCCTGTACAGAGTAGGGTGATGTGCTGGGACGGAGCTGCTGAAAGGGAGCCCAGGCCTGAGTGTGACGCTCTCAGCAGCCTTCATCATCCTGTGGGGCTGACCTTAGCCCATTTGTCTTTATTTTATTTTATTTATTTTTGCTAGGTGTCTCATGAGCAGTTTTTCCAGATGATGTGAATATATACTAAAAAGAATATATGTTGTCTCAGAATTGGGTGCAAACCCATCTCAGCTTCAGGTGAACGCTGCTGAATATTGCAGAATTATTGATCCCGTGCTCATTTATTATTTAGTTCTTTTTTTTTTTTCCTTCCTTACATGCCCTTTTCTTCCCTCCCCCGTGCTGGGGATGCTGGGGACAGACACAAAACTCAGCAAGAACGACCTCACGAAGCAATTTTTTTCCGTGCTGGGGCTGCTGGTATGAAGAAGTGGGAGCTGACTGCTGACAAATGGTCATGTTTGAGCTCAGAGAAACATGCTGAAGCTCTAGCAATAGGATGACCTTTTATTTAAACGTTTGATCATTTCATAGTGCAGCTGACATTGAGCAAATGAAGTCAATACTTTGAATGAAGCATGACAATCAATACTTGAGGCCCGGGGGGCTAATAAAATAAGTCAATACCACAGATCTGCCTAAGAGGTTGCGATCTGGTTGCACGGAGTGTTACTCCTTAAACATAAAAAAAAAAAAAAAAAAGAAAAAATCTGAAGCCCAGGTGCAAAGTGCAGAGAAATTAATTGAGAAAGCAGCGAGCATAACCAATTTTTTAATAAAGTTCATCGGCCTCGGTATGGATTTAGTGTGATGCATTCAGGCTGCCAGCTTTGTGCTTTCGCAGCAGTTCCTCCTGACGTGGAGCCGCTCTGCCGGGTCGCAGCACCGCACTTGTCCCTCCTCCTGCTCCCCTGGCCCCATGCTTGTCACTCGGTGGCCACGGTCAACGGTGACCGACAGCTTCGCTCCTCAAGGTGATGCTCACTCTGATGAGTTCTTCTATAGCTCTACCCTTGAGCTTGTGCTTCCCCTTCTCTCCCCTTTCCATGGAGCATGTTTGGTACCTGCTCCATCCTCCTCATCCCTCCTCCACAAAGTCGAGCAGACTGCACGGAGAGCCTCCTCGGTGCCTGCTCTTTCATTCCCTTACATCTCCCAAACCCATCCAAAGAAGCTGCAACAGGTAGAGCACCTGCTGCTCCTCGGGCTCGGCCCACTGCCGTGGGCTGTCATGCAATTTTCATAAACGGGAGTGTTTGTATCCGTAAAAGTGGAGACATTTGTGCATGGTTTATAATTAAATAAGACATGGCAGGCGATGCATTATCGTACAATAACAGCTGCTCTCGTTACCGTGCATTGTCAAGATGACAAACTAGAAGTTACAGTATCTATCACACTCTCTTGTCTGTAAATCTGTTAGTCCTCGTTATCATTACTGGATGCCACTCAAATGCTAAATGAAATCTCTTATTTATACAGGCAGAATCACAAGAGCTCTCAAGCTTATGTCTGTTTTAGATTTCTGTATCTTTTCTGTGACACAAGAGAAGTTTTCTGCAGACGAAAGAGCCCATAAATTTATAAAGTTGGTTCTGGAGGAGGGATGGGGCTTTTATATACAATATATATAACCATGGCTGGTGTAGACCAGCCATGGTCAGTCTCCTTGTAGCCTTCTCTCAACATTATCCAGCCTCTTTGAACCAGGACACTGTAATGGTTTCAGATGTGGCTGCGTTATGTCCAGGAATGGCATCAGGAAGCTTTCAACCCCTGGGATAACCCAGGAAAGTGTCTGTCATGTACACCTGGAGGATGATTTAATGGTAATACTCTTACATGTTGCCAACACAGGTTATTAGGGAAGCACCTCGCCTGGAATTGTTGAACTATCTGAGAACTTCCAAGGTTCCTCAGTTACTGTTTGACCCAAGCTGTTTTGCAACATGAACTTTGTATTCTGAAACTATTGCTCAAGCTTGAAGAGCAGATGCAACAGAGCAGCTGTAAAGAGATTTTCACCATCCCAAGCAACTAAAGAGCGGCTTCATTACCTGCTCCACAGCACTGCCCAGGAAGGTTTGCCCCAATTTGGACTAATGCTCGTTTCTTGAAAGATGAGAACCATTTTTTAGCATCATGGTAAGTCAATTACTTGTCACTATTGGCTATCTTGGTTTATTTTTCTTGTTTTTTTGTTGTTGTTGTTCCCACCCGTGCTGAGCTGCTGCAAGTCCTGTCGAGTCCGTGATGGTGCACTCGGTGGTAGTGATACGTTGCACCAATATGTGGCAGTGTCTCCCTACACCTCAACCACCAACTGAAGGAAAAGTAGATTCTTAGGCTTGATTTTTTTGATAAACCAAAGGAGGAAGTCAGATGTTTTGCAAAAAACTTAGGTCAATCTTCCACAAACTCAACTCGTAGCCCCTTCTGTTGGAGCTCCTTGGATTGCAGTGGCCTTCCTCACCTCTGAGTCCTAGGAAAAGTAGGTGCCAACTGACCCACCCCATCCCTATATGGATGGGATGCAGAGAAGAGGTGAGAGATGATGATAAATGATATGGGCTGTGGTCTGGCTTTCCCCAGCCTATTGCTGCTACTGCCCTTGGTGCTGCTGAACGCTCAGGTGTGAAACCTGCACCAGGCACGTAGCAGAAGGAGCATCTTTCGAGCGCTCCCATGTGCCTTCTGTTAGTTTGAAGGACAGGGCTTTTGAGGAGGAGCTACTTCAGCAGCAGCGTGAAAGTGGTCATATACCAAGAGGTCACGAAATGGACTATAAGAAGAGGTCTGTGGAGCTTTTTGGGTGTTGAGAGCTGCTTCTAGACCTGCTGATGCTCCAGTTCAAGATTCTATTTATATATAAATATATGAGTTTTAGCACCAGTCACTGTTTCTAACGTGGGGCCAGAGCCCCCTCGATCTTCACCTCCTCCTAAAGGGCTCTCAGCTTCTCAAACCCCTTTGTCCGATGAAGAGGTTTTCAGCTCAGAGGAGGCAGCAGGACTAATTAGAGTGAGCTTTGCTTCCTTCCACGTGCTCGCATTATCTCCATGGCCCGCTGACCTCTGTAACTCATCGCTGCCGACATCTCTCAGAATAGTGAACGCAGCCTCGACGCGGCCCTGCTAAGTTACAGAGGTCAGCGGGCCATGGAGATAATGCGAGCACGTGGAAGGCCGTGAGTAATCCCTCCCCAGCCCAGAAAACAGATTAGTTGTCACCCTCCTCTTTGACTCTGTTGTGTTGGTTTAGTTTGTTAAAAAACCTGCCACAAACCCTAGTATTTTTCAGACCGGTGTAATGAAAAATACTAGCCTTATTATAAATCCTGATAGATAAATCTGTGCAAATGTGGTGTGACAGGAGCCTGCAAGTATGAAGAAAGGCCTGATTACAGCGGGATTTCTGCTGTGTTTATTTTTTATGCCTCCTCGCTTTGCAATGGTTTCATTTAAAACCGACCATAACAAGAACAAATGCCAATTCAGTTTTTAAACATTAGGATAAAGCTGAAAAGCCAAGGTCTAAGGTGCAATTAAAAGAAAAAACATCAGCACAATTTGTGCCGTCACGGCCACTGTATTAATTTGTGCCTTGCTCCGGGCTAGTGCTTTTCGACTAATGACCTCTAATTACATTAAGAATATTAGGCCCAAATTAGATATTTTGGCGCTGCAATCAGTGGGAGTTGGGTAGCAAAATGCCATTAGTAAACCAGACAACTAGCTTTTTCTTGCAGCATCTTGATGATATGGGGCAGAACCCATTTGCTTTAGACAGTCCTTTAGGGAACTCCTGGATCCCCTTGACCACACTGCAGTTCAGCCTGAGTCCCTGGACATTGCCATAGCTGTGTTGATGTGAACAGAGTTGCAACTGTTTGCATTGGTTGACCAGCTGTCTCACTGAAGCTGTAGTAGAGTCCTGTACCTTAATTTATATGTATATATACAGGCACTTCAATGAATAACTTGGGTTTTGGGGGTTCTGGCACATTGCCCTCCTCTTTCTCCATCCCATCTGTCAGAAGAAGCCCTGAAGGTAGCTGCAACATGAGACCTTTGTGTCCCCAAAGCTGGGCTTTGCTAAGGCTGCGTGTGTTGTCATTGGTCAGCGTACCCATGTGGCATATGGTGGCTCTTCACAACCTGTGCTCATTTTATTCTGGCACCTAAATCACTGTAATTACCACGGTGATTGAGGAGAGAGGCGTTAACAGCTCTTCAGAGGGAATAAACATGTATATGTTTAAATCAAAGTTGCATTAGAGCAGAGGATTTTATTGCTTCATCTACTGCCGTGCAAATGGGCTTTTTTGATGGAGAGCAGGTCAATTTTTTCCTCATCAATTGATGAAGAAACAGAGGAGATAATTACCAAATCTGTGGAGAGCAAAAAAGAGATTTATTTTAATGAAAGAACGCAAAACTGGTTCTGAGGGCAGTACTCTCCCCTTCCAGCAGTAATGATGAGGGCTGGGTTTGTTTGCAACCAGCACAGGTTGCTGGAAGCAAGAGCCAATAGGGAAGTATCTGTAAAAACATCCTTTCTTGCTTTCAAATCTGCTTATCGACAAAACAGATTTTTTTTATTCCTCTGAAGCATCCATTTGGATCACAAATACAGGCATCTTCAGAATGAGATTTTTAAGGAAAGCCTGGGAGCAAGAGAAGTATTTTACTTTTCCCTGTGAAGAACTGTGGTTATCATTGGCTGGCCAGATTTATTACATCCCCAGTCCCCTGTAAAGTTATATGATTTTTTTTTTTCTGATAAGATGGTTTAAAAATGGATTCAGTTTATTAGAGAGGAAGATACCACTCTTTTTTAGAGATATTCCTGGTTCACAGTAGCTCACTCACAGTTCTGCATTGACGGGTGCATTGAAAGTGGAATCTGGAGCAGCCTTCAGACCCTCCTGTCTGGATTTATCCACGCTGGATAAATTTAGTAATGTTAAATATGGATACTAGGACGATCATACAAGTTTCAGATGTGGAGGAAGTAACCCAAACATTACTGTGCAGTAAAAGCAAAGGGGGCAAGACCAAAACCAGGGTCTGAAGGGAAAGATGACTTTTGGGCGCGCTTCACTTTGCAAAGCCAAAGGAGAGCAGCTCTGCACGGAGCAGCCCGAGCTGGGAAATGCGAGCAGAGGTAAACCTAGTGTCATTAAATGAGTCTTTGCAGTGCATTAATTAGAAGAAAATGGAATCATATTGCAAAAACAGGCTTTTCTTTGACCGATACCATGCATAAATCAGCGCCCCGCTAACCAGCTGCCACAACAGGGCTCATCCCCGGGGACGGCAGCGCCGGGTCAACACGGATTCATTGCGGAGGGTCCATCCCCTCCTTGCACAGGGCCGCGCAGCCCCTCGGAGCCCCTGAATGAGCCCAAGCTTTGGGACCTGCCCCTGGCACTGCTGTAGCCTCCCGGTTGCGTGGTCTGCGGAAGCGTCTGGTCCTGGTGCGTGCTCCAAGCGGGTAATTAAGCAGTAATTGGGTTTGACACGACGTGTATGGCGGGGTGGCAGGGGGGCGAGCAGCTTGCGAATCAATAAACCATGAGGCTGCAGGCTGGGCTATTTATTGATTTATGACCCGCTTAGCTCCAAGTTTACTCCGCATCTAATGCAATTATGCCTTCTGGATTACGCTTCGTTTAAAGGAGGAGGGAGAGCATATCGTTTCATCTGGGGAAACATGCTGTCTGCATTAATAATATCTTTCAGAAGCTGGATGCTGCTGTGTCGCCAGGTGCGTTTTGGTCAGATGTGACATTGAGAATCTAATGCGCTGCCGGCTTCGCTTCGGCATTAAAAGCCCCAACAAGCCAAACTACAGGAAAAAAAAAAAAAAAGAAAAGAAAAAGAAAAAGCATTACAGAGCAAACCTATTAGGATCCATCAAATTGTGTTTGTAAAGGTTGGTCTGTGCTGATATAAAACATCGTGGAACAGTATTACTTGCTCGAGCAGCAGCCGTGTAGTCTGGGAGAGCTGGTGGCCTTTGCAACTGGAGCGGTGCAAGGGACAAAGGACAGGGCACAGCTGGAGTCTGGCATGCGTTGGGGCGTATCCAGAGCATCCCACAGTTTCACTTTGAATTTTGACTGCCCCAGATAAGCAAATAGTAAGGGGGAAAGCTTCCAAGCCGGTCTGCTAAGCAGCAAACAATTTCTACCCCCCACCACCAGCAGCAACAAACCCTAGAAGAGGGAGTGCAAGGAAATGTCTTGCTTTGGGGTCGGCTGGTCTCCTAGAAGAGCATCTCAGCTGCACGAGGGTGGGAAGAGTGGTGTTATTGCCCTGGTATTAATGTAGCCCTGCTGCAGAGTCCATCCCCTTAGGAAAAGAGTCAGACACTTTGAGAAGAGCGTCTCGTGGCCTGGAAGCGGTGACCCAGGGGCTCAGAAGTGCCACCGCCGGTCCTATAGGTACAGGCTGGTGACCGGGGGCAGCCCCTCAGCTGGAGCCCGCTGTGTTCCTTCCCCACATTGTTCCATGCAGTTCCCATTCCCGAGTCGTGCCCGACAGAGGTAGAGGCCGTGGAGCATTTGTTCCTCATGCTCTAAGAAAAGATCATTAGCAGGATGCCCGGATTCTTAGCTAAATCACTCCGAGTCTCCTGCAGATCATTCAATTCTGTGAACGCTTGTTGCCTTGAAGCAATAAGAAATTTATCCTTCCCCCTTCACAGGCCTAACCCTTCAGCTGTGTCTCTATGAATCTGTGACATTTTCTGTTGATTCGTGACCCAGGCATGAGCATTGTCCGGTGGAAATCCCATCACAGCTACCCCAACGTCTGCGAGACAGGAATTTGTGGGAATTCGGGTTGTTTTCCACATTGGTCTCCTGGATTTCCTCATTAAGAGGCTTTTGCTGCATCTCAGCAGCACAGACTACGTCGCAAACTTCACAAACTTTCCTTAGTGGCCTTGATTGGCACTGCTGTCTGCTAAGGGTGACTAATCTTGGCACATAGGTAGGTGCTGGGACCCAGCTGTGAGCTGCTTGGTCCCCAAGTTCAAGAAGTCTAAGAGCAAATTGCCCCCGAGAGCCGTGGGTGGCCTGTAGAAGGTTGCGGAGTGGAAGCCCAGCCTGGCCAAGAGAGCTTAGAGCCCATTTCTTATAGCCCGAGAAGAGGGTGTTTATCCTTGGGGCTGCGTGGGAAGAGGGAAAACGTCCTGTGCCTTGACATGGGAGTTGACAGGGAGTCGTGTCACCGAGCCCTGCTGCTGGAGCCACATCCTCGTCTCGCCTTGTGCTCTCACTTAAAACCTCATTTCTGAGGAGATGTAGAGTCCGGGCCGCCAGCGATGCGCCCTCAGTGCTGTAAAGAGTTTCTAAATTAATTCTGCTTTATTTTTTCTTTGGCCTTTCCTATGCACTGTGCAGAGAAATCATTACAGCCTGAATTACGATACATTGACAGCAGACTATTACCCTGCATTTTTAACATGACATAATTACACCAAGTTTAGTGGTGCTATTACAGTTAAATTATTTAGTTCAATGCCTAAAGTCAACAGTGTCTACTCGTTGCCGTTAAAAAACGGAGACTAAAGCAAGAACAGCTTCATGGCGCCACGAGTAAATAAAGCCGTTTGCTACATGTTGTTTTTCATCTCTGCACAGACAGTTGTCTCTGAGCGGGAGATTTGCAGGGGACAGAGGGCAGCTGAAAACTGTGAAGATGAAAACGAATTTCATTGGGCTGGGAGAGTTATTGGCAGAAGAAAACGCACTTTTTTTTCCCTGTTCTGGTATATTCAACCTCTCTTACACCGGTTGATGGGATGCAAAATACTCTTTGATTGATGGGCGAAATCTACGGACTCCATAGTCATTAATTGCAGTGATGCGGAATTGAAGCCAGTGTCTACAGATATTTTCTATGGGCATCCAGAAGAGCTGGAAGAGATAGGACATAGTTGAAGACTGGTGGCATTAAAGAGGGACTGTGAGCATTTTAACAGAAATCGAACCAACAATAAGGGAAGAAAAATGAAGGCAATTTAAGACTGTGCGAACAAAACCTAAGCAGGTGCATTGGCTTAGTAAGACCACATCCTTGTCCCTTAGGCTGAGATTTCCAGCAAGTCTGATGTCACCTTGACGCTGCCCTGAGATGAGCTTGGTGTGCTGGAGAGTCAACCGTGCAGCTGCCTAGGGACACTTAATGGTCCCACCTACCTGAAGCTCTGTGTCCTTAATTGTACACAATTAGTGGAAGGTCCTTTTGGTCGTATTTTGGTGATAGATATTTTCATGTATTGGAT
>JAUBNY010000186.1:821867-833811 GCA_032275445.1 Crypturellus soui
CCTTCTGAAATGAAGACTGGTCCCAAAAGCAAAAGGGATGCAAAGCCTCAGAAACGACCATCTGTGCAACAGAGACTTTGCTCTCCCAACCCTCCCTGACTGGGAGTCACAGAAACCTTCCCAGCATTCCAAAATAAAGCTACTGCATAGAACTATTCATTTAGTGCTGAAAAGCAAAAAACATGAAACCTACAAAAATTGTTTTTTTGCATCTAAGCTTTAACAGTGTTTTTTTTGGTTGTTGCTGTTTTTTGCATTCCTCATTTGAGCTGTTCTGAGGGTGGCAGGCCCTTGTAACACCAGTTCTTTCCTTGTAATATTTTTTTCCTTGTGGCAGTTTGAGGTTTCTCCACAATTAACTTGTTCTGTTTTGAAAAGGGAAGAAACTAAGGCAAAAAAAATCCACTTTATGTCTAGAACTGGCAAAAGAGCTGGAATGAGCATTTGGCAGTCTCTTAGTCCTGAAGACTCAACTCTAACTACAGATGAACAGATAATCTGAAAAATGACCATTTCTTTATGTCTGGAATACTTCTTTCATTTTCCGTAGCAAGCTCTGCTTCTGAAGACATGACCTCTTGCACTCCAAACCTTTTGCTCTTCCATTCCTATTCCAAAGCGATCAGACAGAAACAAGGGCCTGCTGCTTAAATTAGCAAACCTTTTCCAGACCTTCCCCCAGAGGAAGAGCAAAAATCTCCTCAGAAACCACTTTATTAGAATAATGTAATACAAAACCAGTTCTTGAAGCAATGCTGCACTTTTAGCCAAATACTGTCAAGTGATCTATTTTTTAGCATCCTTATTGAGAATAGCAGTAGTGGTTTCCTTCAGTTTGCCTATGGAACCATCTGTGTAAGTTAACTGACAATAACCATAATGGCAATCCCTGGTTAGGACTCAAATATCCCCTCAAAACTGTCAATTCCTGCTCGTCAAGCGCATCAAATGGAAGCTGGAGAACTCATCAGTGCAACGGCCAACTTCATGTCTGAAAGCAGAAGAGGTTTCCCCCATCCATAAAACACAGAAATTAGCAATGACTCATTCAACCATAGCCTATAGTTACAGTTTCTGGACTGCAACACAAGCAGTGATGGATCGGGCACCATCTGCATCATATCTGAAAGAGAGGAAAGTAGTCAAAACATCTTGCTTGCAAGACGCATCTCCGAAGCATGGATAAACCGAAACACCATTTCTGTGGTTGTAATTTCACCTGCATGGCACCATTTCTCAGATCAAAGTCTGCTTTTCTTCTCTCTAATCATAAATGAGTGAAGATAGTCTTGGACCTGCCCTGAATAAGAACATCACACACTCCAAATATCTTGACTCAGAAGAACTTGCTAGGCACATACAGAAGAGAGAATGATGCAGATTCACACTGTTGTGTAAACCACACTGAAAATTGCCTTATGCTACAGAAGCCTTCCTCACACAGCGTCTTCATTGACAGTCACTGGAGTTGGCTGTTCTCCATTAGCTGTTTTAGTTGAGTGTCTGTTCAGTTGGAAGCCGAGTCTGGCAACAAACTCAAGGTTTATAAATATTTTTGCATCCCACAGTACCTAGATTTGCAAAAAGCATAATGCAAGTATCTCTGTTGGCTGGAGAACATCTCTTTTTGCAAGGCTCCAGATTGTCTTGACACATAAAATTTAACCCAACTTTTGAGTCGTTAACTCCACAGTCTTTGGAACACCACTTCTAATGACTGAACCGTCAGGCTTGTGCAGAGGAATCAAGATGTGTTGGTCACTAGGGTATATGAATGATCAGAGGAGCCCTGATCTCCGGAGCTAGGAAATGCAATCAAGGAGTGATGGACCATCCCTTATCATCGCAAGCTGGAAAAAACTCAGCTCCAGTAAGGCAAGTCGCCTTCTTTTACTACCAAAACATGTCAGCTTTGCAAATGTTCCACTTCTTGAACTAACTGATGTGCATTATGGATAAATTTCACTTCATAGGCCTTTCATTTTGGCTGATTAATCATTGATTTTATGAGACACTTGCACTTCATAAACATTACAGTGCTTTCAAAGTTTACTTCCCTGCATTATCAGTGCGCCTGAAAGGGAGTTTTATTTATATCTCTGCTGCAAAGGGCGGGGGGAGAGTTTGAAATTGTAGCTTTGGTTTTATATGTCACATTTAATGATAACAATCAACGGAGAGCCATCTCTGTAATTTCTTTCAGACGCCATGCCACTGCGCCATTTAAAACGTTGATAAATTTGTTATGATATAATCATAGCAATCGGGTAATTAAGCGGCACTGGGTGGAGATTTGAGCTGGAGCATAAACAACAAAGCAATTTGAGGTGCCAAAAATGTCAGGTGAGTGAATCTCGCTGACGATCTTACCAGCTTTTAATGCCGTACTATGTGTGCTCGGGGAATAAGAAGTGTAAGGAGGAGATATATATATATGTATATTTTTTAGACTACTTACTCATGTCATTGCTACTCATTATGCTGGGGAATTTTTAAAGGTTAAGCATAAGCAGTGATTTACATGCACTTAAAAAAAAAACGAAGAAAGAAAAAAAGGAAAATACCCATTAGCAAGGAGAGGTGCAGACTTGCTAAGAGAGAAAAGAGCTGAGTAGAGGGAGTAGAGGCATGGCTGAAGGCCATCAGTAGTTGGGCAGACCCTTCCATTTGGTGCATAGTGTCGGCGGTGACTTTGGGCAAAGCCGTGCACTTCTTCTCAGCCCCAGTTCCCTACCTGTGAGCTGGAGGGGGCTCTTCCCCTGTCAGAGGACCTCCATAGTGACTAGAAAACCCTGGGATACTTACTAGAGAGCAAGAGGTGCCTGGGTGATGGACGCATCCCTGAGGAGACATCGGAAAGGTTGGGGATTTCACAGCTGGGAAGATGGATTCATGCCAGGGATCTAAAGAGACGTTTCCTGCCAAGCAGGGTTTGTTTCCACAGCACAACAGCCAAGAGCCCAGAGTTTGATGCAAGGTAGGATGTTTTCAGAGAAAATACGGGACAGAGAATACAGGAACATGCCTTTAGGATTAGTCATTCATGAGAACACGGAGATAAGCAAGGTTGCTGTGCCATGTTTTGACTGTATCATACAGATGTGAGCCAATTTTGCACTTAACAGGCCAGGAATTAATCTTGGATAGTGCATATTTTGGCCTAGTTACCTTAGCAAGGAGTTTTGAAAAATAAAGCCCAGTTTTCCCATGTGGGAAGCAGCTGTTTTGCCCTAATTTATCAATGTCCTGCCAACCCACTACCATATTAATAATAATAATGCCCTGCTTCAGGTTGCAGCCAGCCCATGTGCTATGAGGAGAGTTGTACAAGTGCTTCGTGACCCGTCGGTCCCCACAGCTTGGATTCACCTGGGAGCCAGCGTCCAGCATTGGGCACCTGCGGCCCAGGCAAGGTGAGCGGGGCACGGGAGTAAGCTCTGGGGTGTGTGTTGCTCCCTGCTCTTTTGGCTGACCTGGTGTAACATCTCCATGATCATGCCCACTGCTTTGCTTCCAAGGCTCCAGTCGCTGTGCACATTTCTCGCTCCTTTGGCCCCTTCTCTCTCTCATGCCTCTTCCAGTAGACTTGAGCTTCTTTCCAACCCCACACACTTCTTGCTCATCCTTGTGCTCCCTGTGGGAAGCTCTATAACCTGATTCCCCAGCTCTGTGAGGCAGTACACACATTTTCTTTTTTGATTACCTTCTCCACAATTCCCAGCTTTAAGGACCCATGGTAGGACCTTGTCTTCTACTTTTGCTCCAGGGAACCCACAGTAAAGTCTACACTTTGCTCAAAGCTGTGGAAGAGGAGAGTAGATGTAACAAGAGCCCAGTGCTAAAGATGATTATACCATAATCCCCCAAATTGCCCCAAGAGAGCAACGTGGACTGCAGTTGCTCAGGGTGCTGTCTGTCCCTCCGTGCCTGAGTGAGTGTTGTGCATTGGCAGCTCTCCTTTGCAAATGGAAATATCAAAGGAGCAGGGGAGGAGGGTTCCCTGCCCTTTGGCCCTGAAATCATTTGACGAAAGGTTTGTTTGTACACACGTTTGCACCAGCTGCACGCTTCCCAGAGATTAAAAGCATTCTCTGGTCAGGCAGGAGCCTGATTGAGTTAAAACATTTGCCTGGGTCTGCGAGCCGGCAGAGTTCAGCCTGTCAAACCGCTGACGAAAACTTGCAGTGCTTTCACACACTCATTGCGAAAACATTGCAGAGATAAAATCATGACCTCCAGGTGCACTGAAAGCCGGAGACCTTGGCTTGCTTTTGCATTTCTAAAGACGTTTCAATCCCCATGCATTTGAGAGGCTTCAAATATTTAAGACTGCTTCCAGTTACTTCAGCTGTTTTGACTACATTAAGGACTAGCAGCTGCTGGACTCTCATCTGGGGCACTTTATCCTAAATTGGGAGAGTCACAGCTCCTGATTTCAGCTCAGATAAGTAGCTGTGGCCCTGTTTTCTTACTGCAAAGCTATGTAGGTCTAGGTTACCTACGGCTGCTCTTATGCAGAAAGCAAAAGGCAAGCCGTCCTAAGACCACCAGCAAACATTGCTGTTAAATACCCAAGATGTCTCCACTGAAAAGCTGCTGAGAGTGGATTTGAACCCATAAAATCCAGTGGCAGTCTCTCAGTTTTCTAATGCGTGGGCTAGGCTGCGTCTGGGGATGGCAATATGATTCAGTTTTTATTTTCTCCTCCTGGGGAAATGTCACTGGATTTGTGCATGCAGAAAATGCCCCGGGGGAAATCTGAGACCAGAGTAATATGAATGAAAAAGAGATTGAAAGAAGGAAGAGAATGAACACAGGAAAGAGTACCTATATGATGACTTCTCCACAAAACGTGTCTGTTAGACGAGCACTCCGTGAACTTTTTGGGAATGATCCAAACTCTGCCCATCTCGAGCTGCCTTTGCATTTTTCTGTTTGCCCTCCTCACCCTGAGAAACGCGACCCAAGCTGTTCCCCAGGAGGGATGGCCGCGGGGGTGTTCCTGGTACCCTGCTCCCCTCGGGACAGGGAGCAGCGGCCCCGTCGCTTGGCACGGCCTGCGGGGACGGGCTTTGCCTGGCTGCTCCTGCGGCCATCAGGGTGCTGCCGGCGATGCCGCCCGCTGCTCCCCCTCTGTCTAGCAGCCGCAGCTACAAATGTTATTATGGGCCATAAAAATTATCTCGCCCGTTTTTCAATCCGGCCACAGTCTTTGACTCTCCGACCTGCTGCGGTAATGAATTCCATAGGCAGGCTCCACAACACACGCAGAGGTACCTCCTTTGATTTGTTTTAAATGCACCGGCCATTAACTTCATCCAGTGACCCCTTTATTCTCTTATAATATGAAAGAGCAGCCTTTACTATGTCCTTCATAATTTAAATGCCGTGGTTAAGTCTCCTCTAACTCTTCTCCTGTCACTCCTGGATACTCTTTTAGTCAGCCATTGGGAAGGGAAGATGGAGAGATGGATGCAGTTCTGCTAATAGTTATTTTCCACCTAATGTGCAATATAGCAGTAGCCAGCCTGAGATACACCCCCAACCAGTGACAAGGAGAAACTAGTGAAATGGTCCCCATCGCCATCTCAGCTCAAGCAAAACCAGGCCTTGTTCAGCAGCGCCTCCAGGTGGGACATGCTCCAGAGAAAACAACCCCTTTAAAATGCAGTATAAATGTATATGTATGAAAATCCTCCTCTGGAGGAGCTTGGTGCAGAGATGAGTTCCCATCTTGCCACATCACTTCAAGTAAAGGTCAGGAAAAAAAAATCATTTAAGCAATAATGATTAAGGTACAGGTCATCTCCTAAGGATTAATGCTGCCTGCAAAGAATTGATGGCCTTCAGCCATGCCTCAGGCTGTTAACCCTCTTTGGCTATTAATCCTTGGGAAGTGCCCTGCACAGAGGTTGCTATTGACATTTTAAGCAGGGAAGATGGACAGGGAAGCAGCCAGGCTTGCTGATGGGGAGGCAGAAGGCATTTTTGTTATTTTTTTTCTGCAGCACAGAGGACATTTCAGGTCCATCAACGCCCTGCGTGCAGCCCCAGCGGCCAACAGCGGCCGCTTTGCCTGCGGCCTTTGCAAATCAGCTTTTGCAAAGCGCTGCCGTGCGGCTCGGCGCAGCGTGCTTGCAGGGCGGACGCGTCTTACACTGCGCAAAGAGAAGCAATAAAGCAAGATTTATAGAGTGACGAGCAGGGAGCTTTGCGGCTGCACCCAGCATTTCTCTACGCAACAGCTCACAGGGCCAGGGCCTCGATCGGAAGGGGCTGGAAAAGTAACAAGGAGGCTGTGGCTGGCACCAAAGACCTCACCTGCATTGCTGCCCCTCCTAGTGACAGAAATCTGCAGGCAGGAGACAGAAACCTAGTGAAGGAGCGAATCTCGCCCAGCTCCATCCCAGCTCAAAGGAACATGCACCACAGCAAGCCAAGCTCTGAAGGGAAGGAAGGATAGAGGAGCAATCAACGCTAATATCGCTAAAGGTTCTTGCCTTTAGGTTCCCTTTAAAGTCCTCTGGGAGCCTTGTGATTACCGGAGAATTTCAGCCTTCTTAAAACAAAAACAAACCCAGCACCCATCTAGACTCCCAGCATTTCATTACTCTCAGCCCTTTAGAGGGGTAAATGAGTCGTCCATCCTCCAACTTCCCCTCTGCTGAACAGCAGTAAATTGCCATGGCAACTAGAAGGCTCGAATTAAATAAATATATGGGGATAATTAAAAAAAAAAAAGGAATAACAGGGGCCTGCTAATGAGGCGAGTCGGTGGATTGGATGAGCGGGGACCGGCAGGCGTGTGGTGGGCAGAGGTGATTCGAGTGCCTGTGTGGTTGCTGCCCACAGCAGGGATGGCTGGAGATGCAGAACTCGCTTTCCCAACGTGTGGCAGGACCAGAGAGGGGCTGTTGAGCTAGACTGCCTTTATCCGTGGCAAATACGCCCTGCAAGCAGCCACTTCCAGCTGCTTTTGTAGAACCTGTCTGAGAACATGCCCCAAGGTAATGTCCCTTTGGGGTGAGCAGTCCCACCTCTCGTCATCTAGGACAAACGAGAAGGATGAGAGGTTTGGGTGGGAATAACCCCCTCTCCTAGACACTGATGACTGAGCAAGAAATCACACCAGGACAGCAGCATTTGGAGCTTAAAACGTAACCTTCAACAGTTGAGAGGATTTTTGTGCTCTTTGCATAATTTCATCAAAGGTGAACACACTTTCTTCGCAGTTTTGACTAGATTAATTGCAGACAATCTTCAGCTTCAGCTTATGTATATGAAGCTTGATGCACATCCATCAAGATTATCAGGCATGAGCTGATGGTGGGAACACGACAAATTCAGCTTTTTTACTGTTTCGTTCGCTCGGCTGATTTGTACTTCCACTGAGTGATGTTGAAATTACTTTGAAATTTCCCTTACAGAGGTCTTCACCTTCTCAGAAGGTTTTGCAAGATTAATCATTATCAAAAATATTGAAAGTAGTCTTTAAACAGATTCTTGTAATTTTTTAAACATTCTTGGATAGACCATTTTGTTATCTTTTTGAGTTTGCTTTGCCAGGTGATTAATTAACCAAGGTCATTCTGAATTTATTTTTTAAGGAAAAGGAAAGTAATAAGAGCAGCATACTTCTATGTTATTACACTGTATAGAAAACACCCTTTTATTCACATAAACCTGTTTGATGTAGTTTTCTCTGAAGCCTTGCAATATGGAAAATATTTATAAGTAAACATATCCATCAAAGGATGCTTAATCTTAAAGGAGTTGGGGACAAAAAGGGGAGACATGGGTTAAAAAGTGCTATCTTCTCTGCAGCTGCGAAGCTGCATTGAAAGAAGAGCATTTATGGAGAAAAATTAGTTCCAGGAAGAGTACGGTGCTAGAAAGCAAGGCTGAAAATGACTTGTACAAAAACGTACATGCAAGCACCCACACAGGAGGAGGATCAAGTATTTTTTTTTGGTCAGACCTGAATAAAAAGAAGAGAAAAAAAAAAAAAAGCCCATTCAGTCTATTCAAAACATCTACAAAGACTTGACTGGGGGAGGGAGAAAGAATTTAAAACTATGGGTTTTTCTCTTTGCAAAGAGAAGCAAAAAGCATCACTTCTTCTGAGCCCGCATGATGAGACCCATTCTTCCTCAGCTTGGATGTCCCTGCATGAAGAACCTCCCCATGCTGCGTGTGCAAGGATGGCTCCTGGAGGAGCAGGCACCTTCCAGTGCTCCCTGCCTCCCAGGAAAGAGTCAGGTATCCTCAAATCACCATCATCTGGTTCGGGAGGAGCTGCCCTGCGTGTCAGCCGCTGCGGATGCTGGTTTATTCCTAGATCCCGACTCCTTCAGCTGTACCACTGGGACGTGCAGCACCTTTGCAGCAAGCCTGGCTCCCATAAAAAGCATAGAAATAATAAGAAATCCCTATGGAAAAATAAGCATACAGAAGGGCTTAAAGAGGTATGCATCAGGCTCTGTAAAATACACTGTTGGCAGCACTGGTGGCTCAGGAGTAACAGACCCACTTTGTGCAAAAGCCCAGAGGAGCGGATAAGCTTCAAAAGTCTCTGCTGGGCCCCTCTTGAATATTCAGCTCTTAGGGGTTGCCAACAAGCGTTCCAAATGGGCTTTTAAGGTGTAAACGTGTGATTTCGGTTTTCAGTCAGGTGCTCAGCTCAGGCAAAGCGCTCCCATCTTTCTGTTTTTAATCTCATTCATTGAGATGCATAAATCAAGTAAATGGGTTGTTTTACAATAGAGTCCACCCTTCCCACTCAATCACTTTTAATCAAGAGTTGGTTCATAAAGCGATCCTGAAAATGTTTGTGAAGAGAAGCAGAAAAATGCTGCAAAAATGCTGCAGTTTCCCGCCCCCCGCAAAAAGGGCAGGAACTCCCCTGTTTTTTATGCATGTGCCCATCAATACTCGGAGCAGCTCTTAGATTTGTAGACGTGGAGTCAGGACAGGCAGGATGCTCAGCTTCTAATGAGGCCCGTGGGAAGATGGAAATCAAAGTTGGCTGTCGACAATGTAAATCTCCTGCATGCCACCCTGTACCAAAACTGCTTTCTAATTTATGTCATTTCCCCGAAGCGCTACAAACTGAGGACAGACTTCCAAGCCCCGAAGAAGGCACTTCCAAAAAGGCTTCCAAACAGGTCTGATTTTCTGATGGCAAAGGCAGCGCTTTGGAATTAGGTCCTGAAAAGGCTCCTGGAAAGGCTCAGCCTTTCTTGCACGCACGTTGCAGTTGCACGCACCTGAGCACGAGCAGAGCAGTTCCCCGCTGGCGGATGAGGTGCTGCGGGAGTCTGGCAGCACAAGGAGGATCAGACGGCACAGGGAACAAGATGTCATCGGGACCTGACAAAGACGGTCTGTTCTTGCTAATTGGCCCGGCGCAAGAGGAGAAGTGACGGCTGTCAGAGGCTGCCAGCGCCGGGTGGGAGCGTGACGGGCCGAGAGCGCCGCGCACGTCACCTGCTAATGAGAGTTACAGGGTGTCGACACACGCGGAAACCCGAGTCTGGTGAAGGTTTCAGCCACCAGCCTTAACCTGAGAGGTCTGAACTGCACTCTTTCTCCCTAAGCTGAACGAGGAAAACGGAGGACTTGCTGATAGCAGTGCGGGCGATGTACCAGAAAATAAACAGGCCAAAGCGAGAATCACGGCACATCGTTTTTCCCAGTCCTGAGCTAGGAGATCTCTCCAAACGCCCCCAGCACGTGCTGCGAGGTGAGGTTTACGGGTCGGTTGCGTCCGGACAGCCCTACACAGCGGTGTGGACCCCAGCAAGTGAGCGCCTGCTCCCGTCAAGATGAAGCGGGAAGCGCGGAGCCATGGCAAGGAGCCCGCTCCTGCCTTGACAGCCGAGCGGCTGTGGAGACGCAGCCCATCTGCCCCAACCGCTTTGAGTGGCATCTTCCTCTGTAATTAGCCCCACCGGGCTGGGGAAGCCGCTGAAGAGCAGCTCCGGCTCTCAAACCGTCTCCTCTTAGATTAAACGTATGCAGGGGATGCGAACAAACGCTTAATCAAGCAATCAGAGGATTTGCTAAGCCAGCCCCCACACACATGTGCGCGTTACAGACTCTTTTATAAGCTTCCATGGAGGAACTCAGACCCAAAACTGACGTTGATGTGATCTGAGCCATACTGGGAAAAGAAACCCGTCTTACCTCTGCACCAATAAATAAACACTGCACTGGGATGCAGAATCAACACAAACAGCACAACTTAACCTACGCCTTGTCCCAGAGATGCTTTTCCACAAGCAGCTGAACACTGTGTGACTGGCAACACCTAACATTTTAGACATGTGCTTAATGGGGACGCAGAGACTGATGGTTTGGGCAAACAGGAGATGTGATCGGGGTTGAAAGCTGGAAACAGGCTCCTCTCCCATTTCAGGCTGTGCTGGAAAAAAAAGTGATAGCAGCCTCTACGTGTGTGTCACCCTGCCAGCAGTAACTTCCTTCTGCAGCGTCAAGACCCTGCCAGGAACAGTCGGGAACAGTCAGGAACAGTTCAATAACCACATGGGACGTCTTCGCTTCCCTTCCTCGATGACAAGCGTGGGCTTGGGAAGGCTCCTGTGAGCAGAGCACATGGGACACTGACCTTTGGTGGCGCTGCTGGGAGCAGGCCACCAGGGACCTGCCTCCCGCAGAGGCACGGTGATGTGCAGGGGGCACAGTCCTCGGGGCTTGCAGCTCCGATGCTTCTGTAGGCTTGCGGGGTTGTCTCGTAGCTGACGTTATCAGTACCGGTCTCTTGGGATGGATTTGGCGGTGTGTGCATGTAGGTTCATCTTTTAAAAGATAGTTACCACAAAATCTTTGGACTATGTGACAGGAATATACCCTCTGCAAGATCCTTTCTGTGTGCCCATTGACACTAACTCTGCATCCAAGGATGTGGGGCCCTGGGAGGAGCTCTTCTTCTTGTTGGCTACTCTTGCTGTATGAACTTTGTATGCAGGGACACGAGCTGTGCAAGGGGCGCCTGCTTTTGGTATGTATTTTGGTGTAATTTAAGTTGTGAAGGCACAAAGGCAAGCTCTGACTTCCCAGGAACCCACAATATATGACAGATCTCTGTCTTGCCCCAAAACAGCCCTGCAAGGCACAAGTCTTTAGACGCTTGTCTAATTTCCTTTGGTCAGTATGAAAATCCGCAATTCATGCAGACCCGGGCAGTGGCTTCCGAAACGCCTTCCCGGCTGCAGAAGCGATTTAGAACAAAGCCAAGCAAGGAAGGAGGTGGGTAGGGCAGTGCTAAGGCAGCTTCGCACCCAGGAAAGCAACTAGCCATCTGTTTCTTCTGCATGGCTTTCAGCTCACAGTCGCGTCCCATAAAGCAGCTCTCAAATGGTGCTTGTTATCACTTCGACCGGTGGTGCCGGCAGTGTTGTCAGGATGATATTTATAACGCATTCTCACCCGGGCCGCAGAGGGAATGCAGGGTTGTTTTGTCTCAGAAAGGGGCAAGCATGATGCACAGGCTGAGGGTGTTTGCAGAGATTGATCTTAATGCAGCGAGGCCCTGTGGCCATGGGAGAGAGAGGGGGAATCTCCGTGCCATCCCCTGTTCCAAAGATCAAGATGAGGTTAACTCCTGGCTAAAGTGCAGGTGCTATCAGGCACGAGGAGCAAAACTGGAGTTTGCGTGGGTATTCAATCACAGCCTTAACGGTGGAGAACCTAAGGTCACTTAGGACCTTTAATGGCATAAGGTGACACTTCTTGATGTCTCCATTTCTCTGAAGTTGCTGAATTAGCAGTGTAACTCGAGGAGGATTAAGTCATTTGATGACAGCGGTGGGAGTGACAGTTCAGCATCTCTTGTGTTAAGCTCTGTGTAATCTCTTCTCTCCAGAGGTGAGGGAACAAGTGACCTTTACAAGAAACTTGGAGTGAAGACAGGAGGAGAAAAATC
>JAUBNY010000186.1:852904-870764 GCA_032275445.1 Crypturellus soui
TTGTTGAGCGTTTCCAAGCTGGGATAAGCTGTGATGAGCTGCAGTCAAACACCAGCAGGTGCGAGTTTCCCCGGGTGTGCCCAAGAGCTGAAAGAGAGAATCGAGCAGCGGGAAGATGGTCCTGCGGTGGGAATGTGGCCCTGCGCTGTGGAGCGCATCCCGCGAGCTGCGTTGGCACCGGGTGCATCTGACACGGGCAAGAAGGATGCCGGTCATCCCACGGTGCCGCGTGGGCGCCTCTTGTCTCAGCTGCAAGCGGTTGTGCAAGGCGAAGGACCCAAAGTCAAAAAGGCAGGTTCACATCATCAGCTCGCAGCGTGGGAAGACTTCCAAAGACATCGGGCTTTGCGTTCGAGCAAGGGTAGAAGCTTGACCCTCCTCTCCAGACACAGCCAGGAGAAGGAGAAGCAACCAGGGCTGACACTGGAGCAGAGCCCGCAGCGAACCGGCCCGGCAGCCACTTCTGGACTTTTGGGTGAGCGAAGCGCAGCGTTGCTGCCAGCCCTCACCCCGTCTCTGCTGACTGCGTTGCACAGCAGGCGTCAAACACAAACAAACAAAGCTGCCTTTGCATCCACAAGAACAGACATCCCTCACAGAAACCGCCTTAATTCTGTGCTGTTCATCATGAATAGGCTTTAACAGATAGCATTAGTGCTCTGATCCTCTAATGTGTTTGCCTCAATAAACAGGCTATTGAAAAAAACATTTTTTTAAATGGCTGTGGATCCATTAAGAAGAAAATAATGCTTCAAAATTGCCATAGTTCTGATAACAGTTATTTGTTCTTTGACACTGCAGTAGATTTTGTGGCCCATTGCTCTTGCATATGTGCATTTCCATCCTTAAGCATTAATTCAAAGTATTGCTGTCTGCTGCACTATGGAGATAGACCTCGGAAGCTCCAATAGCAAAGAGGATGGTGAAAACCACACTCTACAATTAACAGGTCTCACTGCAGAGCGTTCTCCCCTGTGAACACTCTACCACATTGCATTTCCCTTTTGATTGCCATCAAAAAAGGAAAAAAAAATCAGTGGGAAAACCATGCTCTGCCAGATTCCTGTTCATTGCAAATGCTGGCAAACCTTGTTTTCTGTAGCATATCACCTCGTGGCTGCTTGCAGGCAACACCAATGACTTCTTGGGTGAGTTGGCTTCAGAAAGCTTTGTGAGGGGATGCACAGCATGGAGAAACAGTGCGGGAGGGCTGGCAGGAGCATACTCCACGGCCTGCACATTCCCTTGTGACAGACTCACTGGCACATTCACCGTCTGAGTCTGCATTATCCTCTAGTCTTTAATTTTCTTGTTCTTAAAGATTATTACCAAATCACGTGGCAGATAAAACAACGGCGTTAGTTAGGCAAGTAGCACTGCACAAGTGTCACCTAGTCAAAGCAAACCAGCATGAGCAGCCAGCCCAGATGGAAAATAAACCAGCTGAACGAACCTTTACTTAACATCTACAAAAGCAGCCACGTTCAGAGACGATTCTCATGGCTGCGAAGGCTCAGACGGATGCTCAGCTTCACCTATGGCATCTCCTGGGTGTAGGGTGACCTGGACCTGGCCCACCAGATCATTCCACAAGGTTCACAGTCCTTTCCACAGCCATGAGTATGGTCAGGGCTGCAGGATGCAGGATTTTCTCTGGACAGGTCCTCATAGCTTTCCCCATAGACAGGGGAACATCCTTCCCCTTCGCCCCTGCCTGGGGATGCAGCCCTCTGGGCTCCAGGAGATGGATGTGATGGCTTGTTCGGGGCTCAGCACCAGAGCACCCCGCAGCTTCAGCTGCGGCTGTGGCTCCCACACATCAAACCTGTTACCTGAGCGAGAGCTGTCCTTCCCCTCCCTGCCCCGCTGTTGAGTTATCTCATTTCTCTTTTATATCTCCCATTTTTCTTCATATTCCCTGGTGCCCACTAAGTGATTTGTATTCCTCCTTCATGTTTACACTCTTCAGATATGTGGAGATGACAAGTTCCTCTCCCCTTGGCTGTCACATGCATAATATATTTAACTCCTTTAATCTTCCTTCAAGGAGGCAATCCATCCCAGCTCCTGAAATCCTTGGGTCATCTCTGACCTCCGGAACATTTGTCTGCGGATCTCCAGCACTCTGCCAGGCGAGAGCGAATGCGTCAATCTTGCTGCAGGAGAGGGAACTCGTCCACCTCTGTGCGGGACCACTGCTTGCTGCAGTTAATCTTGTCGTTTGTTAAGAAGCCTGGAACGGCCCATGAAGAAATGACCTGCTTCTGCGGAGACTCTCAGGAGGATGCAAGTCGGGCAGGTTTGCTTTGGGGGATAAAACCCCCACAATTCGCTGATGGGAAACAGGGTTTGGAGAGATTTCCTATGGGAGCAAGCATGGTTTGGACGTATTGTGGGCTGCAGACCCCGTGGTCACTGCACTCCATCGATGTCATTTGTCCTCACCTATCCCCATGCCATCACGGTCCATGCACACACACACATGTACCCTGCAGAGGTAAAAAAACAAAGCACTGACAGGATAAAGAATTTATTTGCAGTCTTACAGGCCGCTCAGGAACCAAGCGCAGGCTTCAGCGTCGCAGCTACATGGTTCTTTTTGATGCTCACTGCACGCACAGAGACCAGGTGCTGTGTTTTACTGCCATCCTGTGGCGCTTCATGTCTTCTCTCTCCATCAGGAGCCGAACGCTGTTTTATCCCCGGGCGCAAACCCCGTGGAGTGAGGTTGCATGTGTTGTCCTCACCCGGCATTACCCATTCTATTACAAACAGAAGGTGCTGATGCTCCAGCAGCGACCACGCGCAGCCGGAATGAAGGTGAGTGTAAGCACCAAACCCAGAACAACTTAAAAATTTCCTAACTGCCTGCATGTTCTTCCCTGATTTTTCTTTGGTTGTCAGTGGACTTTGGAAGCAGGTACTTATATGCAGCTAAGACACCTGAGCAATGGATTTTGACACTGCTGTTTTCTCATGGGTGGTTTGAATTAAAGGCTTCGCTCCACCTCCTCTCCACTTTTCTCGTCCTGGGGATAACCTGCATTTCTCCCCGAGTGTATAGCACATGTAGGCTATTTGCCTGATCTATTGCGCCCAGCAGCAACTATGAGGCATAGCTCCAAAGGTGCCACCTCTCCTACGGCAAGAAGAACACTTAGACCTTGGAAGACCCCCTTGGAAGAAGGACAATCTCCTATTCCTGATATACTGGGCAGCAGGTACTGGCATCAGCTTAGCTTGTTTGTCCACTTAGAGGAAAAACCAAAGCTTGGCTTTGGTTTACCTCTGGCGATGCTCTTTTTGAGGCCTGATCCTCAGCTCACTCCTCTAGGGAAACTTGAAAGCCAGGATCAAAAGTATGTAGAATTATAGACTCCAGCATTACCATTCGGGCTCCCTAATGCAATTTCACCACAGCGTTAGACTAAGCCCCCGGTGCTGAAGTTGTCAGTCTATGAGCTGTGTTCAGAGATGGTTCATCGTTCTAATAGGATATAAACCCATGCTGTTAGCTAAAGAATTATGGGGATAGCTCCCGTCGATCTACATTTGTTTAGGGAAAAAAGGAAAGAGCTGCCAGTGGGAAAATTCCCTGTTCCGCCTTCTGGGGAGTTTACTCAATTCCCTTGCATGAGCATCTCCATGAATCCAAGAGGATAATGTGGGTGCGAAGCTGATGCACCACGCAATGAGAACAAGTCCATTAACAACCACAATACACAAAGTAAGACCTTCAGGATAGGATATAACATTGGAAATGAAGGGATTTTGTTTGTTTTTGTTTTCCCTGGAGTTTTATACTTTAACCTTCGCTAATGATAAATGGTGTTCCAGATTGGTATTTCCAGACTCACACATGGTGGAGATTTGTTACCCTCACAAAGCAGATGGTTGTTTAAGAAGAAAAAACACCCAAGAGGGGGACTTCCCCCTGAGCATCTCCAAAGAACAAGGCCATTCTGTGGTCTATGAAGGGTGTGAGGGACACGAGGAATGACCTTTACTAGATGAGGACAGCCTGTGACCTGCTGGAAAGCTCATCTCATGGTACCTCCTATGAGCAGGTAACCACCACTGGGCAGATGAGCTGCCAGCAGAAACAGGATTAGGGAAACAGACTCACAGGGAAGATGATGCTCCATTTAATACGTTAATCTGAGGCATGGGAAGACTAATGGAGAACTTGAAATCCATCACTCATGCCTCAGTTTGCTCCCTGCAAAGCGAAGTGGTGACTCAGGTGCGTTGCTTGGGCCAAAGAAGTCCCAGCCAGGCAGACGACCTACCTTAGAGCCCTCCATGACTCCTGCCAAAATAGGAAAAAAAGAAAGAAAAAGACTCATGGGAAAGCAACAAAGAAGCAAGAAAAGACCTTACCGTGACATACTGTACCACAAGTCCCCAGCTCCAATATAACCTAATTCTTCCTCTGAAATAATTCCTTGCCTACAGCGCTCTCCGTCTTCCAACCAACCTTATAAAACATCATAAATGCCTGGCTCCTGCCACAGCATATGTTGGGAACAAAGACTACAGGAATATGTCATTTTATATAAAGGCCAGAGAGGGTGTTGTGACCACTGAAGTGCTAAAATGACATTTGCACTTCAGTGACAAACAAGCCTAAGTCCTTGTTAATAAAGCCCCTTTTCGCTTTGCATGGGTGGTGTAAGTGAATTTAAGGTAAATACTGCCCTCTGCAGTGGCTCTGCGGAAAGCTCAGATCTTCAAAGACCACTCACAGGCTGCAGGAATTACCATTATTGCTACCGGGCTTAAGGGTTTTTGTTTAATTATCTTTTTTTACATGTTTTGCCTCATATCACTCAAACCTGATTTTTTCCTTCCCCAAAACCAGCATTGCCCTCTCTGGCAATGATATACTTTGCAACCATCATGTTGGTTATCCGGAGATCTTTCCGGGGTGCCTTTTGCCCAGACCTGCCAGCTGTTGAGCTGCGAGCTCGTAACTCTGGTGAGTCCTCCCACTGCACACAGAGCACCTGGTTTTCCTTCATCTGGCTCCTCTAGTAAAGCAAAAAGACAGTGGCATTGCAGGGTTCTCTATCTTGTTCAAATCAGGTTTGGGGGCTCTATGTGTTGCAATAGCCATCAGCTATATATGGCATTCAGATCAATAGGTCTATTTTTCCCATATGAGATTGCAATTGTTAGCTTTTAATTTACCTTTTAAATTTTTAATTAATTTTAAATTACATTCTCAACAAGACCTAAAGGAGCCTCATTTCCATACTTGCTTGCATCTCTGAACAAACATTGCTCGCGTTGTTTACCCAGTTTCATCCGCATAACCCCGCCAGGTCTCTGTCTCTCACCCCATGTGGCAAGTGGGAAGCTGAGGAGGAAAAACAAGCCAAGGTGCCCTCTTAAGCCAGGCAATGAAAATTATAATTAGGAAGGGGTACTCCTCTTCAGCACAACAAGCTGTTGCAAGGTGAGCCAGTGGCCTACAGAGCACCTCTCCTGCTCCCCTTGAAATGCAGCAGCTCTGGGAAACTTGGAGATGTCCCAAGTTCAGCTCCGACTATACCAACCCATGCGGATAGAAGATGATCCAAGAGAGGGGACATTCAAGGAATTAATGCTATTTAATCGGGTATTTGTTAACAAGATTTTTGTGTTCAAATGGTAGACCCGGGTGCAGTGAGAGCAAAAGTTTTAGGAGGAAGCTGGTGCCTCCCGGCAGCATCATCTCCCCCAGTGATGGTCTGGGGAGTCCTGGCTTGCCTTGGACCAGTACCACACAACCTGTGGGTATGGAAACTGGCTTTTTTGTTTGTTTGTTTAATTATTCACCTTTCTGTATTTTTGAAATTCTGCTTTCCCACTCCACTAAATAAGGTTGCTGCCTCTCACAGTGCCCTGCCACAGCAACTTTGGGAATTTCCTTTTAATGCCAGAAGGTGCTGGGACTCAGAAGTGTGCTGTGGGTACATAAGAGTACACACAAAAAAAAACAACAGTTCCGCTCCCCACAACTCCTGGCACATACTGTGCTCAGGAATGCTGCTTTGGTAAGCTATATCTATGAGTCCCTGGTGCAAATTTCAAGTGTACTATAAATGTATTAAACAAAGGCAAAACACACTCTGCCATGTAAAACATTCTCTCTTAGGGTTTAGATAGCCCCTGTGCTCTGAGCCCTCTACAGTTTTGAATTTCCTCTCTGTCATATACTCCATCTTCCCACTCCATCATTTTTCATATCGGCAATAGCAGCAGCTCTAAAAACCCCATTGATCTGCAAAGCGCCACGTATCCTCTCCGCTCCATATTGGTAGAAGTAGTGATAAAAACAAGCCAGTCTAAGGAAAACAAAAAAAAACAAATAACAGTTTAGAAGCTTAGGTGATCTAGCAATTGCTCCCAATGTGCATGTGGGCATCAGGTCACTGATAATTTAGCTGTGTTGCTTCCACCTCTCCAGCACCACCAGCTTCATCTTCTGTGGATGAGCTACAGACAGCACCACTGTCTCATCCCTGCCCAAATCAAGCCGAAGACATGAGGAAAGGGCCTGCAGCTTTTTTTCTTCCACAGATGAAAGTCTTATTAAAGCAAAAAGCATGCACGCACTGAAAAGAAATGGAGAAGACCCAAGGTTACCTGAATGGAGGGGAGTTTTATCTAAGATGTGAAGGTAACACGTGCATCTCCATCTGTCACCCATGTGGCTGCCAGCAGCTGCAGGAGCCATGTGCCATCGTGTGGACAGACAGGATAAGCACATTCTCCCCTGCAGAGAGGTTTTGCGCCTCCGTGTAGGGAAAAACTGAAATAGGGGACTCGTAACAGAGTATATTTAAACACATATTGCATGTTTTTCAATATATATTTATTGCTCTTCTTCTTTTTCTCCTTTGTTTTTTTGGTTTTACACTGATTTTCTGATGATGATGTTTGAGTAGGTATGATAAGCAAAAGACTGGGATTTCCTGACACAGTGGATTCTTCTCTCTGCTGTCCTCCCACTGCCTTTTATGTATGTGCACTTATATTCCCTCAGAAGGAACCGTTCGGGACGGTGGTGGTGGGGAAGATCTTTGCCAGAGGAGCTAAATGGGCAGGAAAAAGCGCCAAAGCCTCCACTGAGCCGCCACTCCACAGAAAGCCGACACCAGAAGGACTGTGGGGACACAGACTGAGCTGCAACACGTACACAGAGGTCCCTGCTTGGGGTGGCAGGAGAATCCCCTCCCAGCCCACCTCATCCCCCAGGTGACCATGTTGGCAGGTATGAGGCCCTGGAATTTGAGGGCCAGACAAATGAGGCCACAGACTAAAGTCCATCTAGGGAGTTGCCAACGGCGAGGCAGGAGAGCCCATGCCCTCTACTAAGCAGAAAAGAAGGGTAGTAGTGGGAGACTCCCTTCTGAGGGGAACAGAGGGCCTAACAGAGGCCGACTGAACCCTTCCCACAGGGAGGTCTGTTGTCTCCCTGGGGCGTGGGTAAGGGACATCACAAAAAGGTTCCCACATCTTGTGCGGCCCTCTGCCTACCACCCACTAGTGCTCTTCCAGGTTGGCAACGATGACGTTGCCAAGACAAGCCTGAAGGAGCGGGAGCGCAGTTGGTGTTCCCAATCCCCCTCAATCCCCTCAGGGTCAGGGAAGGCCGCTGAGAGGAACAGGAAAAGCCACCTGCTTAACACGGGGCTGAGAGGCTGGTGCCATCAGTCAAATTCTGTGGGTTTTTTGACCACAGGGCAGTCTTTACAGCATGGGACATCCTGGTGACAGATGGGGTTCATCTGTCTTGGAAGGGGAAATGAATCCAGGCCCAGGAGTTGGCAGGGCTCACTGAGAGGGCTTTAAACTAGGTGTGAAGTGGAAGGGGGATAAAACTGGCATCACCAGGGTTGAGCCTAGGGGCAGCATGGCAATGATGGTGGAGAGCTCAGCAGCAAGCTGAAGTGCTTCTACACCAGTGCAGGTAGCACAGGCAACAAGCAGGATGAGCTAGAGGCCGTGGGGATCCAGAAATCTATGAGCCACCATCACGGAATCATGGTGGGACCCCTGTCATGACTGGAGCGCTGCGAGGGATGGCTACAGGCTCTTCGGAAGGGACAGAGTAGCCAGCAGGACTACGGGAGCGATTGCTCCCCTGTACTCAGAACTGGAGAGGCCGCAGCTCGGATACTATGTCCAGTTTCGGGTCCCCCACTACCAGAGGTGCTGGAGCGTGTCCAAAGAAGGACAACGAAGCTGGGGAAAGGGCTGGAGCACAGAGCTTATGAGGATTTTATATATATATATATATATATGTATACACACACATCCCTTCAGATGCTGAAGCTTCTGCTTTTAGTTTACACTACTATATTATTAGTTAGGCAAGTTCATTTACCTTTGTGCCATTCAAAAACCACAGCCTTGAAGGCTGAAATAATGTGTAAAAGAACACAACATGAATAAATTACTGTAATTAAGGTTGATTTAAGAGGCAAAATAATGGATTATTGGCTAGCTACTGACTTTTTTTTCCCTTTATCCTTTTATTTTTTCCATAAATGAACTGCAACTTAAAATATAGTTTTGGACTAGATCTCAAGAAGTAAAATTAACATAGTACAGAAGCACCCTTTCTACAATTTTCATACTTAACATAATCTCTTCTGTATGCAGTGTGTAACCTTACTTTTTACTATACAAGTGATAAAACCTTGGAGTTAAATTTTCCAATTATTACCTCCCTAGTACAGCTGCAGCAGGACTCTATCAAGTATTTGAGTTTTACTGGGGAAATGTAATTACAGCTTGAAAAATAGTATTGAATGTATTCCTATCACATCCTGACTAACAGTTTATATGCTAAAAAGAAAAACGCTTAGGGCCCAATTCATAAGAACTTCATGCTTCATTTACATTTTTTTTCCATGCAGTTTACTTGGCGAAGTGCATAATGCCTGTTTCTAAAGCAATACTTGGATTTTGGTGATCTATTCAAATTCTTGTTCAATATACAGAGAAAAACATTCTTGGTTACCTAATCATTGAGGTAAGTATGCAAATTGTCTTCCAAGTAAGATCCATGCAATGGAGGGAAGACCCATGCAGCATAAAAAGCTCAGTTCAAACTCACCCTGTCTGTAGAGTTACACTGGCTTCAATGTCCTAGGGTTGAATTTCCCCACAGCTGGAGTTTCTAATGGCTAAGAGAACTGGAAACCTGAACTTCAGCAGGATTTTGGATTTCTGTGAGCTTCTTCTAAATCTTTGTGAAACACTTCCCATGTGGCAAACCTCAGGAAAAGCCATTTTCTTTTCAACGTATGCATGCTATGGTACTGCTGGTACCAGATATCACCTGCACCTTCAAGTTACTTTCCACATCAACCCTTCTGCAGTCAGGAGTGCTAAGGATGTACGTGTAAAAAAAAATCTAGTATCTGCTCAGATTCCCCTCAAATAACTCCAGTAACTGAGGCTTTAAGGACAGCACCACCTCTCCCAAGATTTGCAGTCAAAATTCAAAGCTTATGATAAAACTGCAAGAGTTGGCAATTTGTCATTGTTTTTGTTGGTTGTCTTCTATGACATTTTTATTTCATATTCTTACAGCTTTTTAAGTCATCCTTATGCTTTTATGCATCCTTATGCTGTTGTCTAGGAGATGGTGCTAAAGAAATCCTGTAACACATGGAGTTCAAGGTGTTTCTCATCTTTAACAAAAGAAATGGCTAAGAAAAAAAAACACTTTAATATGTATCTTCAATATGCATTGTCATTCAGAGCTGGCCTATTCAGGAAATGCAAGCATTTAAAGCAAAGAAGAAAAATAATTCTAGCTGGGTGCTTGAAACAGCAGATAGGGCTTCCTTTGACCCTCCTTGTCAATAAGTGGCTGAATCCTTGCGGCTTATCTGCTCCTCTGCATTTATGATTGAAAGAGGTGCATGACAAATTATTTTAAAATAAAATAACTAGGAGTGGCACCCAGCTGATTCTCCCAGTGCCCAACACCCTGTGCCTGTATCATCCCAATAAAAATATTCTTTCATTGTTTCATGCATCCCACTGCTGAGTGATGGGTTATTAAAGGAATTCTCCCAGTTTTCCGGCATCTCTTTTTCACTAACAGAGCAGCCAACTGACTCATGAAAGGCAAAGCGGCACAGCATCGGAGAGCTGATTTGTTTGAAGAGAAATAACTAGCAAGAGAGAGGGAGAGGTTATGGAGGGAGCAATTTCACCTGGAGCAGTGCAGGTCAGAGAGATGTCAACAGTAAGTACTACACAGGGTAATTGTTTCCACCACCAAGTGGAATAAAGCCCTTCTTGATTCACAGGAATGCCTGAATTAAAAAAAAAAAAAAAAAAAGCTTATTTTCAGGTGGTGTTTTTTACATCCTAATTTGCCCACGGAAGCACAAAGTCTGGGGAAGAGCTAGGAGCAGTGATGATCCTCATAATAACAGCAGTGATTTGCTATAGCTCCTGACGCAATAGGTGACGAGTGAGACTTTGAGTGAGTGAGACCCTTTACCAGCTGCAGGAAAGGGGCTATCAGTGCTCGGTGCAAAGCGAGCAGCCTGTGCAGCTATCATGGAGAACCACCCAAGCTGAAGGAGCTCAGGGACACTTGTCTCCCAAACAACTGATGTGAGACTTCATGTCTATCCTTGGCATCTAGGACTCCTCAAGGGTGTCCACCCTTGGAGAGACACGAACTCCAGGTTTAAAAGAGTCAGAAGCAACCAGAGGTCATGCACATAAGAGAACGTGCATGACCTCCCACCGATTACTGCTCCTTTTGATACAATATCATGGTTTTTAATAATAAAATACAATTGTGACCTTCATGTCTATAGACAATGGAAGGCCACAACAGTACTTTCCCCTTTTATATATATTATATATCACATCCTCTGGCACCCATGGTCAGCCTGCTGCTTGCACCGAATTCCCTAACAGTCATCCTTTTGTGGAGAATCCCACTCTTGACAGAAGGGCTCACATCGCTAAATAGGTTGTCAGGGATGCCGGAGCTTGGGATGGAGGTGGAGCTGTGGCTCTGCAACCCTTGTGAGAGCTGAACAAATTCAAAGCCTGATTCTGTTGTGGGGCATTATGTACTTGAAAGAAAACTTCAGGTCAACATGGAAAATGTTTCACATGGCCAGCAAGGGAAGAGGGGAAGAGGTAGAGGGATGCCCATGTTGGTAATATGTCTCTCCTTACTTGCCCGGGTGAAAGAGCTGTAAAGAAACTCACAACAGGCAAGGCATAGCGGTCTTTCATGAAGACGTTTAAGAAGGATTAAATCAACAGGGCATCATAAAATGTAGTCTGTCTTCATGTAAATAGTAGAAAAAACACCATTTCCTGCAGAATAATCTGCTGGCAACAGTTTTTGCACCATACTGTAGGATTTTATGATCTTCCACTGAATTCCAGGGACTGAGTCCAAGCCACCAAGGGAGGCCACTGCACGCCCTTTTCTAAAGGCCTTTTTCATAGGCACAAGACCAAAATCAGTGATCGGAAATCAACTAGCTTTGATCTAAATTGATTAGTGATTCATTTTGCAGGCAGTAATTGAAAAACACTGAACGCATATGAATTATCCATTGAGAACCATCAAGTATCATAGAAAGCAACTCTATTATCAACTTCAGTGGTAGTGCTGACTTTGCAACACATTTGAAACAGGCTTTTTTGGACATCACAGAAAAAATGCTTCTTCCTCCCATCATTATATTTAAGCATCACTGAAAAATTATGGAAGCTGGTCCAAGCTGAATTTACCATTTCAGTCAACAATTCTCTCTGTATATGGGGCTCATCACTGCCACTGCATGCAGGTGTTAAAGAATTGGGAAATTCCTAGCAATCACATGTTTTTCTTACTTTGCCTACTTCTACCCATGATGTGGTGCAGGAATAATCCTTAATTCGAAATTAAAATTAGCTGCTAATTCAATTCAAAATAAATAAATAAATGACCTTGAACACACTTTGTCAAGAAGAAATCACAGCTCACCACTGAATTTCGTTACCCATTTGAGCATTGGCAAGTAAATTGGTCTTTTGAGAAATACTGGAAGATGTCCAAACCATCCTTTGCAATGTGCTCTGGGTATCCCTGCTTGAGCAGGGGGGTTGAACTAGATGATTTCTAGAGGTCCCTTCCAACCATTCTGCAATTCAAACTATTCTGAGATTCCCCTTTCCATCAATATTTATCAGAGGAGAGGCACTGTTTTGAACAAATTTGCTGAATCTTCAGCCTCAAACATCTTGAGGAGGCTGAAGATGTTTGGTCTACCTTCTCCCGGTGATGCTCTTTGGTCTATCGTGTCTCCTTTGCTTTGCGAAAGCGAGTACAGCCTGCTCGGGAGCATGGTTTCTCTTACTTATCTGGTCTGGATTAAGGCTGTTCTACAAGCACAAAGTAGGTACATTTTGTCCTCAAATCTTTGTCTTCCTCCATAGCACTTGAGCAAAGGCAAGCTAACAGTGAATAGAGTTTACTTAAGAGACCAATGATGCCATGGACATGCACTGTCCAGCATCTTGCTGCTTTGATCTTTGCTGTCTTTGCCGGCAGGACATGAGTTAACAGTCTTCATGTTTCAAAAACTCATTTACAGGCAACTTTAATCCTCTTAGCTGTGGATGCAATTGTTTTCTTTCTGGCATACTATGAAAAAGCAAAACCACTTTGTCCTAAAGGCAAAATTACCACTGAGGCAAACAGTATGCAAATACTTTGATTTAATTTTTTCTCGGGGTCTCAAAGGCAGCTCTCTCTCTCCCTGTACATTTATCCAGCATTTACAGATGATTTAATTCACATTTACTTCCATGCATGAAGTAACAGTAAACCTAATCTACTCTCTCTGCTTCCTGAAAACAACTCCTCCTGTTAAGAGTTGTATGACAATACTCTTCAACCTTGTGTCCCCCAGGAGAGACCTGTGGGTCTACACATTGGATTAATTGCCAACCCCAAACAATTAACTTCTTCCAGAATTTTGTGTGCTTTTTCATCGTTTATGATTCAGCAGGTAATGGAGGCGATGACCTCGGAGGATGTTTCAGATGACATTATGAAGAAGCCCTTGAAGATGCTCTCACACAGCAAGTGTGATAGGGACAGCCAGAAGCATGGAGCTACAGCCTTCCTGTTTTTTACATTAGGATCTGACTTCATTCAGACTTAGGAAATTCCCCTTTCTCTCCACCAGTGCTCTGTATGCTTGGGTTGACCAAAATGACCAGGAATTTGATCACTGACTTTGCTGTTACTGATGTGTTTCATCACATCAGGCTAAACTAGAAGAAACTAAAGACTCAAGCCTGAATCTAAAGAGATCTAAAAATAACAAGCATTTGGTTTGAAATAAAAGCTGCCTCAGCTTTTGTATAGGTTCATGTCAGCACAGAGACAGTAAATAAAAAAGCTGGTAAAGGACTCAGAGAAGTTTGGTAATTTCAGGAATAAAAATCTGGTCTCTATTTTAAAAGAACCATGATAGAGACAATGGCAATGGTCAATGATTTTTCCAGGTAAGAAGTAAGGATAGTATTAAAAAACATTCCCAGTGATGAACAGTAACTAGTCTACATAATTTCAATCAGATAGCTCCAAGAGAATTGACTAGGGCACCTCCTAATTTGCAGATGCTAATATCTAATAAGCATGAAGTAGCAAAGGAATCTCCATTTGATAAGTGGGGTATCAGGCCGCACCAATATTCATTAAAATGGAATGAATCATATACAATACTCATTCTGAACCAGATAATGAAAAAAAAATGACATGGGCTGGCAAATAGAAGGGAACAGGATTAATGCCCGTTTAACAAAGTTTATGGAAAACAGACTTTGTCAGACAGAGCTGATTTGGATTTGAAGTGAGAAGATGGAGCCGCTAGGAAGGGGCTCTCTGAAGGCTCTGCACTCCAACACTGCTCCAACCATGCCCTCCGTCCGCAGCACAAGGAGGCCCAGGCCCATGGAGATGTGCTCCCCATTCAGTCTTGCCCTGAAGCGCTTCAGCCACACTCAGGTCTGAAGCTCAGGGTGCAGCATTTCTGATTAAAGCAATCAGACATTCAAGATGTTTCAGGCGAGATTTTTTTTCTGACTATGCATAACAGATGCTGATTTTCATCTTTACATTCTCTCTCTTGTACTCAATATTCATAGAAAAATCTCACCTACTTCCTGACTCCCAGGCGTTAGTTGAAGCATAATGTCCATGTTAAAAACTTGTGAATATTTGCTGAAAGGCATAAGGAAAGAATTTAAGTGCAACTTTCCCCTGTTTCAAGAGATTTTTTTTCCCTCTATTATCTTATGGGGGTGATGTTGCCTTAAAGCAGCAAGGTTGATCCCGCATTCACATATGTCTCCCCAACAGGCTTCACTGCAGACCTGTTTGTCGCTCCTGTTCCCGTAAATGTAATACGTGGAGGTGGGTCTGCCGTAGAGGGGAGGTGTTATCCGCCAAAGAGGTGTGCAGCAAAGTTTATCAGCGTTATGGAGAAAGAGGCACCTCTCCACCCTACAGCCATCATCTCTTTGAAGAAGGGACTCCCTGTGCCTGGGTAGTGCCTAGAGCCACGAACAGAACCTGCACAAACCGCAGTTTGGCATTTTAAGGGTGAATAGGAGAGACAGCGGCATCTTTAGCAAGCGGCCTCCCTAGCATCGTGACTGCTGCTTCACTAGCCGCGAATATCAGTATGATGTTGGTGTATGTATGTATATATACATCTCCTGGGGAGTCAACGTGCAGCAGCACCTCTTAGGAGCCTTGTAGCCTGAGGAGAGAGACATTTGTGTTTGCCCTATGCACTAACCAGGAGCATTGCTCCGTCATCATGGTGCACATTACTCACTCACTGTAGCCAAAGCCTGGGAAAAGAGACAGCTAATGTGTTCTGCTGTGTGCAGAAATAGATCATAGCATTTGCAACCGACGGGATTGAAATTGGATTGAAATTGGCTGAGAAGATGGAGAACTTTATGATGTTTGTCATCTTGCTCTTCCCAGGCCAAACATAATATGTTGCACGTCCCATGACAGCTCATAAAGTGCATGGCTTCTAGCAAACCGCTAGTTTTTATAGAGACAGTAATGAACATAAGATGCCTTTGTAGGAGTCGTAAAGGTGGAGGAAATTTCCAGCACTAAAAAACAAGTGGAAATATTCTGTAAACAGAAAATATTCAGATAACTTGGAGAAATGGGGATGTTTCAACAGAAAGCTGTAAAGAGCAGTCATTTTATGAAGACAGCATTTCCTGTGAACTTGTAATAAACTTCACCTTTTCCCCATCCCAGGTTCTTTAAAAGCAGTTTTGTATATACAAATCCCAAGTGATTTAAGAGCACCAGCAGCAACATAATAAATCCATCCAGGTAAATACTTAGGAAATAGTCAGAAAGTCCCAGAGGGACTCAAGTGGCCTCATTTTAATTTCATTTCTTCCTTTGTGAGAATGGCCCTCAGTGTACCCTTGGAGAACATTAGTTTTATGCACATGCTGCAGGCCTAAAAGTCCAAATGCAACATCTTCCCTATTTTTTTATATTTCAGGGATTAAGACATTTGAGATCTCCTCCTCTGCAGTGGTATGAAGCCCCGTGACAGTTCAGGTATTAATATGGATTGCATTGGTGCGATTTTAATAACCTTTTTATCTAATCTGTAATACTATGCTTATTTACTGTTCCTTGACAAGTATAAAAATTGATTGAAAAAGGACTCCATCAAACATTAAGGATTCTGAGCAAATATGTAAAGATAAGAAGAAGTATTAAAGGATTAAGGATATACACAAAATGAAGACAAGGGCATAAAAAAAGAAAATTTGGAGAAAAATGAAGCGAGGTTTTTGAAAAGCTGTAATTTTGTTAAGACAGAGCAAGTTAACCAAACTTAATTCTATTTATACCTTTTCTGTAGTATTAAAAACACTGAGTTTTACCCTCTTGCAAGTGATTTTGGTTGAGAAGATGTCCTTCAAAGAAAAATTCTGGGACATAATGATCTTCAAAGAGACAGGAGCTATTTTAAAGAGCCATCTGCAGGCACACAGTTAAATTTGCTGCATGGTGATGCCCAATGCCTTCAGTAGCAGTTGGCACCACCTTTTATTAAGTCCAAATGCAACAGTCCACGCAGAGGATTAATTGTCCCTCACACTGGGAAATACACTGTCTATTAAACATGTTTCTGGCCGAAAAGACTCATTTTTAGTGTCTGATGAGGTAAAAGAGCACAGCACAGTCTCTTTATGTAATGATGAACTTGGGTGTTTTTCAGAGAACTTTTAATTGCCTTCAGCATTCTAAGAAAGGGACATGTTGACTCATCTCCAGTGGGTCAGTAGGAAGACTTCCCTTCTGAGCCCAAGAAAGTCAACAGGAATCTGGAAAATGGGTAAAAAAAATTCTATTTTGTGAACTCGCAGAAAAGAACAAGAAGAACAAGCAGGAAAGAGAGAGATGCAAATTTCAGCAGATGCAACATGACTGAAGTGGTCACAGAGAAAAGAAATATATGTTGAGATACCACTACTAAAATCACATCTTTATGCAGGGTAATACAGGAAACTTATTAATGCTTGGATTCACTGACCAATATACTCTTCAAAATTGCAAGGAGAGATCTGAAACTCACTGAAAATAAGAATTTCAGAGGGCAGATGAGCCTAACACTTACATGCTTCCTACATGCTGTCTTCTCAACATCAGTCTCTTTAAAGAGGAGGGACAGAAAACTTCTATAGAGGGCCTAGCATAAAGCAACAAAGATGATTAAGGACTGGAACATCTACCATATAAGGAAGGACTAAGCAAGCTGGGCCTTTCAGGAGGGCTCACAGAATGACAGACTGATCATTCAGTTCAGGAGCCCAAATCCTTGTTTTATACAAATCTTAGCTGAAAAACTGTTAAATCTGTTGCAATTTGCCACGTTTAGGAATGCCTCATTTATCTCTCTCCCTGGATGTGATTTACAGGGCCCTGGGACATTAATGACAGCTTCAGTCCAGCTACAGCTTCAAGTTCTCCATACAACAGCCCAGGTAGGACTATTACTGTACAGCGCTCAAGGTGACAGCTCCCGTAGCCTCCTCCCAGCTCCTGCGACATTGCAAAGCATTGCTGTCCTTAAAACGAGCAATTCAAAAGCATGAAAAAATGGTGCCCTGAGAGTAGAAGTGGAGGACTCTCATAAAACTCAGGACTCTCAGTTTTGGGGCACAAACTAAGGGGTAGGGGAATATCTTGAGACCTGTAATAAGGTAAATTTTGGTTTGGGATTTTTGGGGAATAACTGAAATGCTTAACTGTTCATTCATTGACCCAGTCTGGAAGGGCTGCACTACGCATTTATGCTGAGCATGAACACAGACCGACCATGAGATTTAGCGTAATTTTCCAAGCACCCGATACAGCCCACTGAGCTTATTTATCCTTGAGCACCAAAAGTTCAGCCCCTCACCTCCATTTCTGAGCCCCAAACACAGTGGCAAGTATGAGGTGAGCAATCACCTTCAACGCCACCTGAGACCCAAAAGAAAATACGGCCTTGTCTTTGCATATCTCGGCCTCGGCTCAGCTCAGGCACAGCTGCCTTTGCTCCGCCTCGCAGCCTGGCTCCCACTGCACCTTTGCAGAGAACTGCTCTCCAGCAGGCACAACAGCACCCCAGGACTTGGGTTAGGTGTTGCTCCTCTCTCATCCAAGCACAACCCATAGGTTATTCAGCCTGGGAGGGACTGCGTGTCCTTCCAGGGAGTTGCTGTCATGGGGCCTCCTGTTAAGGATGCTCTGGTGCCAGTGACCCTACTAGACCCAGCAGATGAGAAG
>JAUBNY010000187.1:8579-21098 GCA_032275445.1 Crypturellus soui
AAAAGGCTCTTCTGTGCGTCAGAAGCTTTTTGTCAGATATCAAAATAACCCATTCTTTACATAATGAATGAAAAGTCATTCTGTATAAGTGGGTTTTTTTTTTTTTTTTTTTTTTTTTTTTTTTTTTTTTTTTTTTTTTAGGATGACTTCTCTGAGAATAAAATTGGTTACAGCTTTTTACAAAAGGCCCGTAGCAGAATCTTACCAGTGACCTCAGCCTTAAAACCATTGCAATTAGGGGTCACTATTTGACAATTATATATTGTAGGGAAAAATATATCTAGAGAAAAGGAGAACATACCTTCTTTTTAGCTGAATGTTACATTATGAGGATAAAAAGACAGTGCCTTTTTGTAATTGAAACTCCTCTCTCTTGCCTCCTACTTTGCATTTTTACTCTTGGATACTTAGGAGAGAAAAGTATTCCTCAGCATAATGTATTTTTATTTGGGTCCAGACTATAGGGACAATTAGAGAATTTTAAGCATGAGCTTAGTTATATAAGTTGTTATGGGAACCTAGTTTTCCTGGCATAGTAAAACAGGCATTGGAGAGCAATTCAGAAACCTTTGTGAGGTTTCATTGGCCACTTCATTTTAAGTTCTTGACCATGAAAGTTCTAGGTATCTATTTGGCACAACAAGTTAGTAATCAAACTTTTATCACTTTACAAGTAGTGTTAAAATGTTATTGGGGAAGTTCACATGAACTTCCAAGACATTTTTTTTTTGTTGTCTGTTTGATGGCCCTCAAAACTGACCTAACTGACTCAGTAAACTTTGCAGATCTTAAAGGTCTTCAAATAGAATTTATTGTCTCAAGGCAGGTTTCTCTGATTTTACTCTTGTTTTTCCTACTTTCCCTTCCTCAGATATTGCTTCAGAGCTTTAAGTTTTATTAACAAGAATTTTATTCACTTCCTCTTTCATCTCTTAAGAAACTATATGGACATTGTTATAAACCTAATTACAGTGGCCACTTCCCTTAGATATTTGTCATAGTTAGATATGTGGCATGTTGGCAGGCAGCACTCTGAATGCTCTTCCCACAACTCTGAAGTAACTTTTCCTTCACTTCCTCAGAAACAGTCATGGTGAAGAGATGATTTTGACTACAATTTCTTTCTACTGAGGAAAACTCCTTAAAATGACTCACTTTAAATGTCCATTTGGAAGGAGAGAGCAAGAATTTTAATTAATTTCTGTTTTTTATATTCCCATATTTTCATTTCAGCAGCAGTTTTGTCTCTAAATAATTGTGTTGGGACATCTGAACTGTACCTGGTACTGCTGGTACATTACTGGAATGGAAATAGGTCTTCAGTGTTGGCTGACTGTTTGTGCAGTAGGAAGAATAGTATATTTGGGGTTTGATCAATTCTTGAACCATTTAGCATAATTTATTTTCCTAATAAAATGCTACTGGGTTTATTTCTGGAATATTACATGCTGATGATTAAAAATTCTTCTGCAGTAATGTAATGTTTAAATTTATACTTAAAACATGAATTGCACTCTCCCTTGTTGGAGGCATGTTGGATGCAAAGCCTCATATGCATTATGTTACTTATGACTAGCACTTAATTTTCATTAAAATTATTTTTGGATAGAAAGCTAACTGATAAAATTGTAAGAATAAGAGTTAGGCTTCATATTATTAATTTTGAGATTCTTGTTTCGTTTTACAGGAAGAAAGGCGGAGGCTGAAAAATGCAGTAATAATCCAATCATTTGTAAGGGGGTATAGAGACAGAAAACATCAAGTAAGTATTGTTATGTTTATTCAGAAGGGCGTAAAACAACTTTGCTGAAAAAAAAGACTTTCCCATATTAAAAAATTCCATTGAAAATCTTTTCTTTTTAATGTAGTATGTGTGCTCATGAAGTGCAAGATCCCTCCTCCTGTTGCCTTGTTTTCAGTTTAGACAATTTTTTAGTAGGTGGTCACTTAGTTGTCAAACTGTGTGTGTATGTGAAAGTAGACTTCACTGGAATTACTCTTTTTTTTGAGTTAACAAAACTTGAGAATTGTTTGATATTCTCGCTTTTTGTTTACACAGAAGGGGAATGGGGCTCTTTAGCACAAATGAGATAATAGTTTGATTCAAAAACTTTTTTTTAAGATGATGTCGGAATAGTTATTCTGGGAAAGGGTTGTTCATGTTTAAGATTGCTAATATTTATTGAGTAAAAGAGATTAAGTTGCATAATATTATAGTATTTATTTGGAAAGCAACAAATTTGTTGTAAAGTGTACTTTCTGAATTACATCAATTATGGCTTTAACTGTAATTTTATATGTGCATTTCAATCTCTTATCAGCTATATGTGAAATCCCTCTTATTACTTTTCTGTCATTCAAGATGTGAAACCAAAATAAGATATTAAAAATTTTGCCTCTCTGTTTTAATTAAGAGTCATTACTGATGTGTTGATGCATATCTTCTTTTTTTTTTTTTAAAGTACTCTATTCAAAGAAGTGAATTTGATCGCTGTGCTAATTTGGCCCAATCTGGAGGAACCTTTTCCACTACTAATGGAGCTAATTTGACCCTTTTAGTTCGTCAGTTACTCTTTTTCTATAGACAGAATGAGGATTCTAGGCGTTTGGTAAGTACTGTTACTTAATAGTTTAATTCCCTGCACTTTTTTTGCATCCCTTCATAACCTTCTAAGTAAAAGAGGGCCTAAGGAGACTTTGAACTCTTTATTAAAGCCGTTTTAAAATCGTGAATATGTCTGACCTTAGTTCTTTTATGCTCTTTTGTTACTTATTTAAACAGAATAATTTAAAAGTTAATTTTATGTGCACGTGCAGGTGTACACACATGCCCAGAGTCTGTGAAATGAAGCCTTGAAAAATCCTTTCAAATAACAGGAAATATAATATATGTGAGGCACAGTAATGTATTAATATACTTTTAGCTGGAAAAAATTGTTAAAAATGTAATTCTGTTTCTGTGGTCAATCCTAAGGTCTTAGGGTTTTTGATTCTTTTGCATTGGTCAATAATGCTGTTATATTACTTTTGGAATCTCTGCAAGTTCCCAAAATATACAGGTAAAAAATGACTTAATTGATATTAAAAATGGTGATTAAAGAATTATGCCTTTTTAAAAAACAGAAAATTATCAGAGAAATTTAATCCCATGATAAAGTTATTGGTAAATAATGTCTGAAAGTGATTGTCTTATTCTGTGTCTTGTAAGGCACCCAAAGGTATTGTATTACGTATATGTACATATTGTATACATACCTTTATGTATATATAGTATAATGTGATTTTAAGTAATATATTGTTTCTGTGCTTGGCAGAACAAGGCTAAGATATTAGTGTATATGCTGCAATATTGCTTTATATGCTGAAAATTGGTTTTATGCAACACTGAAATTCATTCTAGTGTGCAATTAGTGTAACTGAAATTGATGCCAATGCATTAAAAAAAACCTGTACTCTGTTAAAACATGTTGGTTAGACGAGTTTAAAAAAGAAACTACTAAAGGAAAATAAGTGCAGTAGGAAAAACGTGATCGTCGTGCAACGTGTGGAAAAATAAACTTTTTTATTGTTGGTGAAGTCAGGTGTACTTAAAGAGAGTGTAATAATTAGCCTTTTGCCAATTTGAATTTCTGCTAACCTTGTGTATATCTTTCCATAGATATGGATGTGTCAGAATTTAATTAAGCAGAGTTCTCAGTTTGTTAAGCAACTGGATGGTCCAGACAGACTTACTTGCTTATTCCAAATAAAAAGACTGTTGGGGCTGTTTTGCAGGTAAAGGGTTTTTTTTTTTTTTTTTTTTTTTCCATTTTTTTTCTGTAAAATGTTATTTCACAGTGCTCATAATACTGGATTTTTTTTTTTGTTTTGTTTTTATAGCAGCTGAAGTATATACTAAATAAAAACTTCTTTTGTGGAGAGGATAGTTAATGTTAAATATTTGTCAGCCGTAGTTTATGATAGTTATTCCTATTTCAAAAGAATGGGATTTTCTTTAGCTACACGGACTTTTATGAAGAAGCCACTGTTTTCTTTTAATGTTGAGGATTCTTGTGGAAAATTGGTGCACATTAATGACTAAAGCTTGTGATTTTATAATTGTTATACACAGGAACAGTGGCCCTGGGCACTCAGGTAGGCTTGAGTGGCAGGCTTCAAATTCCACATACCCTGGAACCTGCTGTGGTGTTGCTAGGGTTAGTTGTAAATTTTCACCACAGTTGAAGCTGTGGTGTTTGTAAATGCAGGCATGGTCGTGTTCCCTCTCTGCCCTTCTGATTGGGTGATGTAGGGAAAGGAGAGGAGCAAAGGGTCTGTTCCTTCAGGGGAGCCTGGAAGAAGAAGCTCTTTTTTCTTCATGGTCCCAGTGTGATGGTGGGTGTCCCTACTTGCTCTCTGAGCTCTTCTAATTGTCTGCAAAACCCCCAAATCAAGCACAGACACCCCAAATCATTCCTCCGGGTTAAGATTTACGAGAAACTATGGCAATGGTATGTAACATATTGGCAAAAATGGTAGTCTGAATGCAGCTACTTCTGGAAAAAAAAAAGAAAAGAAAAAAGGTCATCTTGTCACTGTATCTCTTTTCTGTTTAGTGAGAATAACTTACCTGTGGTGTCAAAATGATTTTTGCTGCTGTATGTCTGTCTGTGTGGTGACAGGAGAAGAAAGGGCATTGTCCAGATAACTATGCCTGTGTATCTCAAATATTAACAAATCATTTATTTCTAAAGGAGCTCTTCCTTGCACCATTTCTGTGGTTACAAATAGTTGTTTCACAAGAAGCTTGCTAAAGGTTTGAGGGTGGTTGTTTTATAATACTTGAGCCTGTAATCGGGATCAGGGGTGTGTTGGAAAAAGGACTCTTCTCTTGTAATCAGTGCAGCAGTCTTCCAGACTTTGCAAGTCATTGAAAGCAAGTGGTGGGTAGGATTTAGAGAGAGGAGTGCATAGAAACCCTAAAATCAGGATTCATAATGGTGCCAGTGACATGATTTAGCTGAACTGCTGAAAACAGTGGGAAACCCAGTGTAAATAAGATGAAGGCAAACATTTTTATAGCTTAATTTTTAAAACATATTCATATACCTGTGTTGGTAGGAGAAATTTCATTAAATAACTTTGCTTTAATTTATAGGCTATTGCAAAATTGCAGTGATGACAGTCTGAATGTTGCACTTCCTATGAGAATGCTTGAGGTATTTTCATCTGAGAATACGTATTTGCCTGTTCTACGAGATGCCAGCTATGTGGCATCATTAATTGAACAAATTTTGCACTACATGATTCAAAAAGGTGAGTAGCCAGAAAATAGAAGTTCTAGGAGATGCTTGAGAATGGAACAGAATTTGTGGTGCCTGAAGACCATGTTGTTTAATCACGTTTTGCCATTACCACAGACGTGATGAATTATGTTAAATACTGTAGACCTTGCCCATACTATACTTGCCCACACCGATATTTGACTGATTCAACCTCCCCCCACAAAGAAAAAAAAAAAAAAAAGAAAAAAAAACAACCAACCAACCAAAATGCTAATAAATTGTATGTTTACCAGGTTATTTACACAGGCTTTTACAACAGAGCCTGAGTGTTAATGTTACCTAGTAGATGTTTGTTCTAGCAACTGTTTTCTCATAGTTGAGTACGCGCACACACGTACTCTTCCTGTCAGGTCTGCGCTTCAGTTGTGTGAAGGTTGGCTGTTCTTCTGCAGCACTTCTCCCTATAACTGCTAATGAGCATTGTTACAGTAAATTGGCATTAATTTTGTATCTAGTTAAGAGTAGATAGTCACCTGAGCAAAGAGGTGATGAACGAGGTTTTATTTCCCTTGGGTCATCTTCAAGCTTCAGCAGAACTGTTTGCTAAACTCCTGTCAGTTACACCTGTGCAAACCTTCCAAAAGTTAATGAATTGTGTAGTTATCACTGAAATACTGATTTGTCTACGAGAACCTTTATTACTCTTGGGATGTGCATATCTTTTTAAATATTTTTCTGATATCATGGCTTGGTTCACAAGACTGGTAGATGGAGCGAGAAGACAAAAGGTCTATAAAACAAACATGTCTGATCCTGCTTCAGTGGTACAAAATGTTAAAAGGGCATTTGTTTGTTAACTTTTTGGAGTAATTACGTATTTTTAAAGGTGTTAAAAATAGCATAGGTGTAATCCGTTGATTTATCTTATTCTGCTACTGGGAAACTAGTTGTAACTTACTGCATTTGGAGTTATTGTATTATACTGGCAAAAAATGGCTATTACTGCAGCACACTTATTTCTACTTGCCTAGGTATTATTTAAGTTATAGTAGTAAACAATGAAGACAAACACAGATGCTATGTGATTAGTGATCTTCCAAAATATTTGTTCATTTAATATAATATTCAGTCCTCACAGCAGATATATGAAAATTTATCAAGATTTTAGATTCCAAATTATAGTCAATAAAAATAATCTTTCTAGAAATTTATAATCAAAAAAGCATTCTCCCAATAATCTCCCAATAATCTATGCTGTTGAAGTTGCAAAGAATGTCTAATCAGCCTGTTTTAATACAACAAAGAGTCTTGGGTTCTCTCTGTGGTCTAGCACTACTGACATTTACAGTGGTTCCTGTAGTAGTAGAACATGTGTCTCAGCACAGAAGTTTATTGAGCACAAGGACATTGGGCTAAGGAAGAGTCAGGTGATTCCATTTCTATTTTAGTGAGATAGAAATAGTTTTTTGACAATGGCATCAGGTTATCATCTCTACTTGTCTTTATGGTAATATAAGTGTTATGTAAAATATAAAAATACATTTTATTGCTGTGCAAGATTCTTGTTTTGGAAGCAGTAGTTGTGTTCTTCAATCTACTAAAGATACTTGTAGAATTGAGACATTTAGCTATAAGATGTTGTCATGCTTTGGAATAGAGGGGAGAAAAAAAACCTTATAATTTCTGAAAAGGTGGAAAACCAGTTTTCAGAAACATGACTAGAATTGCATAGAGAAGAAGAAAACATTTTCATAGATTTTTGTTTAAAAAGATCGATTTTTTTCCCTCTTTCAGCAGGAGTGGTCCATCTTGAAAATCAAACTTATTCTGCATGCATTTATCTATTTATGATTTTTTATGAAAGGATGTTCAAAAGATATGTTTACATATCCTGTTAGTTATGTGAACTTGACTGACTCTGCATTTTTAAATATTTTCTTAAGTAGAGTTTCATGTAATGAATACATACAATTTGTAACTTACAAAATCTTGTATATGAATTGTTCTGTAAGCTTAAAAAATAGTATTATCCTTAAAAAGTTGTGTTTCTTATTTGTAGGCTACTACAGGTCGCTTTATTTGTTAATTAACAATAAGCTTCCATCAAGTATTGAGTATTCTGATGTTTCTCGAGTCCCTATTGCAAAAATACTTCTGGAGAATGTTCTGAAACCGTTGCACTTTACATATAGCTCCTGCCCAGAAGGTGCAAGGTAAATAAAGATAGTACTACATCTTTGTATACTTGTTCATTAGTTTCAGAGTTGCAGACTTTATTGTTGGATATATGTATATATATATTTAATAGAGATTGTTGATTTATTTTTAATGGTAGTGATCATTTGGGTAATGTTGTACATAGGCAAAACTGTGTAGTTCCAGGTATGTTTAAAATGCAACTATAAAATGCTGAAGAATACAGTAAATGGATCATACAGAATAGCACATATCACAGTGTGGGAAAGTAGAGATGGAAGTAAATGAAGTGTAAATGAGACAAACAGATTTATGAAAGTAAATAATAGTTATAGCTTAGGAGAAATAGTGCATAGGAGAAAAAGGCAGGTATGTGGAAGGACAAAAATCTAATTTTAGTTATATCACATAGTCTTTTATTTTAAGTAGGCTTTTGGGTTAAAAATATATATTTTTAATATTTCTATAATTTTAAGGTTGTAAGCAATGACATTTTACTTCAGAATGGTTTTTGATTATCAGGGATGGGGAATAAGTTACTTTTTGAGAAATTCAATAAATTCACTCAGGTGGTGTAGAGTTAACAGAATGCATTTTTTTCAGTTTTCTTGATGGATATGTTCAAACTTGCACATTGATGATTGGATATACTTGTGAGAAATCCTTTCTATAAAGACCTTTTTTTCTTCATTTCAGGCAACAGATTTTTACAGCCTTCACAGAGGAGTTTCTGGCAGCACCTTTTACAGATCAAATATTCCATTTCATCATTCCAGCGCTTGCTGACGTGCAGACCATTTTCCCTTATGAACTCTTTCTGAATGCACTATTATTAGCAGAAAATGGATGTTCAATAAAAAGTGATCAAGCCCCATGGCTTTTTTATTTTGTTCTAACTGTTGGAGAAACATACTTGGGTAAGAAAGTTAAATGACCTATTCATTGTGTGTGTTTGTGTTTGAACAGTAGGAAGCATATGTATACATGTATGTATATACTCAAATATAATTAAAAATGTACATAATGTCGCTCACTGAGCAAAAAGGACATTATGTGGGTACAAGAGTTGGAGAGAGATCTGTTTTATTAGCTACTCTTAATCTTTTAATGAAAACTTACACTTATTTGGAGAGGCTTAGTATTCTGTGTTTTGGTCAGGTATTTCTTGTAAAATATATTTATCTTTAGTAGAGTATGATCTGGTTAATTGTCTTGTTTCCATGCATTTGCCATAGGATCCCTTTCAGAGGAAGGACTTCTTGTATATTTGAGGGTACTCCAAACTTTTCTTTCTCAGCTGCCCGTGTCTACTACTGGTACAAACTGTCAAGATGCAAACAGTGATTCTGAAGATGAGGATGAAGAGATCAGTAAAATGATAACCACACCAGTAAGCAGTATAGCATTTCTTTGAGTGTTTTTTTTATTATAGCAACAGCAAAAATAGGTACAATCATGAGCTGTTTTTCTAGCTGCTTGTAGAGGGAAGTATGTTTACTTTGTTTTTAATCAGGATTCTTGAAATACAAGTAGCTTGACTCCAAAGGATATAACTTCATAGTTTTAAGCCCCTGATGGCAATAGGTTATCATGAAACATGCCAATATGCTCTTCTAACTTCATGTTTTCATTTATTCCTCATGGAAGTACCATATATTCAACTTCAGGCTTTATCTTACAGTCGTGGCTCTCATTTTAGATAGCTTGCTACACTCAAAGCATTCGAGGGCCAATATACCTTATTTCTGTAATAATGTATAGAGACTGTAGTTGTAAGTTGCCTTTTTGAGTGTACTTTAAACATACAGTGTAACTTTTACCAATAAATTGAATCTATACTACCTTTAACATCCTAACACTCAGATCAAGGCTTTGAACAATGAAAGTTGGAGAGATGTCAGTTCAAGAGCTTTTTACTGGCCTTTCTGTAAACTCTCAAAAGTCTTTCACGACTTTCATGGAGCATGCAGTCTGTCCTTGTGGACTATGAGTTTTCACCAGATTTTCAGTTGGAACAAAAATAGTTTAATTATCATTTTCCTTTCCTAACTGAGTGGGAAATTGCAGATTTTTTTCTTAGGCATTTGTATGCCTTTGTTTGATTTTCTGGGTTAAGTATTGAAAGCAAGATCGTAGCTCTTCTGGGAGATACTGTTCCAAATACTCCATTAAATTTCCTGTTGTCTCCAAAAGATAGAGCATTTTTAAGACCAGTTATTGAGAATGACTTCTGATCACGAACCATATTGTGTCTATGGGTGAATACACTCAGTTTTTTACTTGTACACTTTCCATGCAATGTGGTATCATTGGCCAGAAAGGTTTACTGAATTAGTATGAATAAGCTGCTTAACAGTGCATTTCCCCAATAAGAAATATTTTCTTTTTTTTTCTGAATATGATATCTTTTAAGATTTTTTTCTAAATTATTAAAAAGGACACAGCAGATTCTTGTTTGATTTGTTTACAGGGTGATGGGAGAATATCAGTTCAGTATATAACTGAGGAGTGTCTAAAGAAATTGGATACAAAACAGCAAACAAACACTCTACTGAACATGGTCTGGAGAGATTCAGCCAGCGAGGAGGTCTTTACCTTGATGGCATCAATCTGCCACACGTTAATGGTACAACACCGAATGATGGTGCCAAAAGTCAGGCAAGTAGAATTAGTTAAAATTACATTAGACCTAAAGTGGGATGCACTACATAGACTTGGTTTGCTGTTTCCAGTACTCTGTACAGATTTTATTGTTTTGTCTCTTTTATCATCAACTGAAATTATAATTCAGAGAAGAATTCCAGATATATCGGTGAGTATATTTCTTCTTTTGTTCGTTATTCTTCCTGCTCATTTTGCTCTCTCTGGACTGATCAACAAATCCGAAGCTGTAAGTTTTTGGTTTGTTCAGTGTGTAGCAATTAAGCTAATGTTTTGTCATCGTATTGAGTATTGCAGAACAAAAAGTGTGATCAGTAAATCTCATGCAGATAGCAGTGGCAAAGGTTCTGGAAGTAGTTTTCCCATCCTCTTGCTCAAAGGTAGTATTAAGTGTAATGAAATCATTCTTGCAGATGTTCATCCAGCTTCTTTTTAAAACTTTCAGTGCAAAGGAATCCATAAACTGTCCGCTGTCTGTGCTCTGAGTACAGTGATTCCAAATTGTTTTCTGAGCTTTTTATTGTATAACCAGAATCTTTCTCACTACAAATTAAAACAATTCCAAACTATAGACAGTCCTTGTCGTTGTGTTGGAAGGGTTTTGGAATCACAAATGAAGGTAAAAGTTTGGCCTTGTTCATCTTCACAGCATCCTTTTACCAAGTTTGCAAAATGCAAATGTCATTAACAGTGGAGAAAGTTTTTTGATCTTAAAATCAAACTAAGACCTGCAACTATTTAAACTTGTGTGGTGCAAGTTGTTCTGAGTCAGTATTTAGTTGCTGGTAGTAAACTAAGTATTTAGAGAATGTTGTAAACACAATCAATGCAAACTGCACTGTAAACACTGATACAGAAAACTAATTAGGTGCTGTCTTAGGCCTGTGGTGTTTATGGCTCCTCGAGGAAGTGAGATGTCAGTGAAACTGTGATCGCTCGATTAGGGTAATTAGTTCTTTGTAGACTAATTGCATTAGAGCAGGATGTGAGACCTGAAGATCATAGCAGCAGTTGGATTAGAGCGCCCGCTTTATTGTTGCAAGTAGTACGTCGCTTTGGATAGTAATTACTGAATTTAAATGCATCGCAGCCTTGACTTGAGATTTACTGGTGAGCGCTATGCATAGAGGAGTTGCACAGGTGGGTGTGGCAGCTATTTCCTCTCAGATGCTGCAATAATTTGTGAGAACAAGCTAGTTATGCATTAGGTAAACTTCAGAGATTTTGCAAGCTACCATGACATTGTTTTCCATTACAACTTTTGAATAGTACTGAAGCAGCAGAATCGACCTATTTTAGAAAGAAGTTGTAGAAATACTAAGATTTGTATCATTAATGCCAATGAAAGCTTTTACCTAGTTAAAATTAATAAGTTAATTCATATAGTTATTTGCAAAGTTAAAGCAGTTCTGAATTATAAGACAATGGTTAAGTGTTGGGTTTAGCAGGACTAGCCACCTTCTTGGGCATCAGTCTTTCTTTCTCCTTGGTTCCTTTTAGACCTGGACTAAGTTTCTGAGCATTTATTCTGAATATTTTTTCTGAGAGTTTCATAAAGGACATTTGATACTTGATTTAAAGGTAATAAATATTGTGCAATTTTGAAAGAGTTATTTTTTTTAGCTCATTTATTTCCATAAATACTTTCTCTCTCTCCTTTTTTTATCTTTATTTTTTATTGCATTATTTTGAAATTTAATGATAGCCCTTGGAAAGATACTTTGCTTTTTTTGGAACTGCCTTTAAACAAATTAAAATATTCAAAATAAAGTGAAATATGAAAAATAATTTTAATATCTTAGTTTAAGACTTCATTTTTTTCATTTGCTTACTTTTACTGATAAATCCATTCAAATTCACAACAATAACAGAAAATAAAACACTTGGATTGAAAATTTTCAAAGGGAGATACTAAATTTAAAAAAAAACTTGAATATTAGAAAAGAAAATTAGGCAAAGTTTACACAGGTTTGGGGAGCAAGGGAACGCAAATACCTCTGCATTTTTATGATAGTTGTGAAGGTTTCCTTCCTTCTTGAGAAACGGTAAGCAGCTGATTCGCTCACTGCTGTCACCTTGTTAGAGCTGAGCGCGTTTTCTTCTTGGTGTATCTTGGTGATTTGCGTCACTGATAGCTGCTGCTAGAGCCCAAGTGATATCGCAATAAGTTGTCCAAAACTACAAGAATCTGCAAGCATGTATAGTTCCTCTTTACTTCCATGGAGCTTAGTAATGGATTTTGCCTTGAAACATCTGTAGTTACCCTTACCCCAAGCCCCATCCCGCCAACACATGCTCTGCTGTTATAATAAACACGCTCCCCAATTGATGACTTCTCTCTAAACAGTGTTTTTTTTTTTTTTTTTTTTTTTTTTCCCAATTTATTTTTTTTTAAAAA